>LOJH01007039.1:0-31557 GCA_001685095.1 Ellobius talpinus | reverse complement strand
TGAATATATTTTCTGGGCCTTGGAGCTGTAATTCTTCTCCTTCTTCTACCCCTAGAAACATATTCTTACCATATATTGTTGTCCAGTTGTTGCCTTTAAGACATGTGCTTTTGAAGGTTTCATTTATATGCTTTATAGTTCAAGTTTCGCTGGAAACTTTATAAGAGTTTTACTTTCCTATTTCATCAGTCATGCCCAACTCCAAGAATTTCTTTCCTATTAAATATATGTAAACACTGACTCCAGAATATGGAATGAACAATCTCATATTTTGAAGAAGAGACATGCCAAAGTGTAATAGTGAATTCTGAATCTTACTGCTCAATAGATTTTTACCAAGTTTTCTGTTTTATTCAGCCTTTTATAAAAGTCACTGGAGGCCCAGATAACTAGAATATAGATATTTCCAGCTCACAACAGTATTGTAAGAATATGCTAAGTATTCTTAACAGTTCACAAATATTTCAGTGAGCTGCACAGAAGACAATAGTGTACAGATATGAAAACATCTTTTTATAATATATACTCTAGATAATGTTTCATAGAAACAACCATCTTGTCATAAAGAGGTATCTGACCTATATGGACACTACTATTAGCATGCCATTTGTGACTGAGATGTCTGTTTTTTTCTGTACTGGTGTGCAGAGTGAAGAGCACTGACTTAATAAGCATGGACTGAAGAGATTTTATAGTGAGTAGAGTGAAGGTGGAAGCAGAAGTGACAGTGTTTCAAAACTCACTGGGCCTGTAGGAGAAATCGATTTTATTTTGCATGTAAATTCATTAATGTAAGAGATCATGGAATGTTTTGGTTAACATGTTTGGAGTAAAGCTGGTGTTCTTTGCAGAATATCTAAATGAATAACATTTCTCTGGGGAGATTTTACTCCACTACAGATATTTGGCAATATCCAAGAAACTAATTTCGACACAAGTGTACCAGTTGTATGGGTATGACTGGCATTGTGGTTGTAGAGCCCAGACATGGTTCTAAACACCCTAAAACACACAGACTAGTCTCACAAAACCAAGAACTATCTGGCTCTATTCAACACTGCAGATCCCAAGAAGCACTCTTCTAAATTAATTCATGGAAACATTTTACATCTCTCTTGTTCCCATTTCTCTGAGAACCAGCTTCTTTGTTAGTCAATTGCAAGGAAAACATGTCATCTCTTTCTCTCTAAATTGTGGAACAGAAAACAAGGTGTGAGAATCAGAGCAGAGGAAAAGCAAAAACAACCCTCATACCCATGGGAATCTGTTTCTAGAAGAGTTCAGCCTTCTCAATGTGCTGAGAACCTGATGAATAGTGGATGCGCACTCACTGCCCTTATTCTCCTGGTACAGTCTGCATGCTTTGTGAGTCCACAGTAAGCATTGCACCACTGTTCAAACCCTGGATGTCCTCAAACACACCTCAGAGAAAAAGAAGGGTCTTTATGCTATCCTACCATGGTCCTTCATGATCTGAGTCCTAATTGCCTTTCTTTTCCAGGGTCTTAGAAGTCTTTCTCATTCTCATTCTTCTTGTGTGACAGCCAGCTTGTCTTTATCTTCCCACAAATACAGCCGTGTATGCTTTCTTCTCATAGCTGCCATTACTCTCCTGCAGTAATCTTGTTAATCTTCCCCTTACTATGTATTATTATTCTGGCATCTGTTCAGGTCTCACCCTAACATGTAAGAGAGCTGGTTTTGATAACTGGTATTCACTTGCTGTTCTATTTCATTTCTGGAACATTCAATTCCTTGACATTTTTTAAATATTGGTTTATTGTCTGTTTTGCCCCATCAACATGTCCCCAATTGAGTGTGACATTTGTTTAATTTTTTTGTATCTTCAGCAAATAGGATAGTTCCCGTAAAATGGTAATTGCTTCACAAATAGTTGGCAAAGTAATCAATATGTCAATAAAAAGCATTTAGGACTGATAAATTACTAAAACAGTCTCTTGACATTCTTATTGCATGCTGATTAGGGGCCAAATGGCAGACTAGCTTTGGAGATTCAAGCTTCTACCTAGAAAGACATTGGAACATTAAGAACCTATGGGGTGAAGCTGAAGCACTTCAGCAAGGCTACTGAAGTCTATAGACAAGTCCTTCTTATGTACAGGGTCTCCATTTAACCACTATGCCATTTTCAGGTCAAGGCCAATTGACATTCTACTATGCCAAATAATGCACAGATCAACAAGGGCATACAAGAGACAAGACAAAAAGGGAGTACAGGGAACGAATGAAGACTGAAGTACAAGATGACTCAGATACTAGACTTTGGATTAATTGGATCCATGTTTTTTTCTTGCCTCTTTTGTAATTCTCAGAGAAGTTCCTGGGGTGTGATTTATGTAGGCATCCCTAGAAAACAATAATGAAGAAGTAATAAAATCAGAAAAGGAAGAAACCAAATCATTGGTTTTCCAAGCAAAATTCCAAATTGTACCTGTCTTTCCCCATTCTCTTCCCCAAGCTCTGCAGTGTGAACTAGTTCAAGAGAGTTGTGCATGGCCTCAACGAGCCAGGGGCTACCAAATCAAACCTCTTAGGACCTACAAAACTACCATCCAAGGTTTCCTTCTCATGCATATCAATACATCATCTTCGTATTGTCTGTTTTGCACAATACTCCTTGTAACTTCTTGGCACCTGATACACATGGGGCCTAGGTAAAGTATGTTCTCTTCTGAACCAGAAAAAAACTAAACTTAGTATATAGTCTAATGTGAATACAGACAGTGTAATTCTCTAGCTCTAATGAAAACTGTTACTATGAATTTTCAGCAACAGTAATTTACAATAAATGACCATAAATAAAATATATTTTCTTTATTTAGTGAGTGAATACTATTATAGGTGTTAATTTTTCTGATTCTTGAAAAAAGTATATAAGAAGAAAGCAAATTTAAAAATTATTAAGTAACATTTGTATAGTAACAATTGTATAGTGACATTTAAGAATTGTATAGTAATATCTGTATAGCACCAATCGTATAGCATCATTTAATAATTATATAGTATTTTATAGTAACATTTTAAGCATCACTTCTGAGTTTCTTTAAATCTAACACTAACTGTTGCATTTCTACAATCTCTTCTTTTTAACTACAGAATTGGCTTTCTAGCAAAAGTTGAGAAAACACCCCACATCAAGAAATGTGGCAACAACACAACAGTTCACACACACCAAGAAGCAGCATTATCAAATCCTCCACCTAGGACAATAAACACAAATGGCTCTCACTGCATGGCTCTCACAAGGAGTTGCTGACACACATGACTTATTCCACAACTGCAGTCACTGGTTTCCTGTTTGAAATGTTGAGAGGTTGCACAACCAATTCTAAATGGCTACTGATTTAAAGCTCTCAGGGATTATATCCCTTGTTTTCTTTTTTTAAAGGACATTAGCTGATGGAAATTGATAACACTAAAGTTATATCTAAAATCTCCAGAGTTTAGCTACTTCAAGGACTTTCCTTTTTAAATGAGAATAAAGTACGACAGTGTTGTGGCAGTCGTGTGGAATATATGCTATACTGCACACTGCATGTTTAGCCATTTAGCTAAACACACACTCCCTCTCTCTATTTTTCTTTGTTTGCTTGTTTTAATTGTTTATTTTATTTCATGTGTGATGGCATCTTTATCTGCATGTATATGTGTGTGAGGGTGTCAGATCTTCTGGAACTGAAATCCCAGATAGTTGTAAGCTTCCATGAAGATGATGGGAATTGAACCAGGTCCTTTGGAAGAGTAGCCACTGTTTATAACCAGTGAGCCATCACTCCAACCCATAACCACACTCTCTTAATGTAGATCTGTAGATAGAAGTTACTGTCCCGCCCAGTCCCACAGTCATTCAGTTCCAAATAAACACACAGAAAATTATATTAATTATAAATAGTTTGGCCTGTTGCTTGGGCTAATTACTAACTCTTACAACTTAAATTAACCTATAATTCTTACCTATGTTTATCCATGTGTCTTGGTACCTTTTCTCAGTAAGGTAAGATTTTCTGCACAACAGGTAAATGTGTGTTCAATGACCTATCAGCCAGAACAGAGCCTATAATGAAGGGATCAGACTCCAGAAGATTTATTTAGCAATGTTTCTGTAATCATTCAGAAAACTTCAGTAAGAGAAATGACTCAGTCAATGATGTTGGAAAGGCAGGGTAGATTTTAGCATCAGTGTGAACAGAGGAATTGTTATAAAATGGTTCCAATCATCTTCCTTCTTTGAAGCTCACTGAAAATGTATCTTGGATGTTTTAAGGAAGAATTACAATTCTTTTTCTTTTCATCCTAAGGGTTCCCTCTTTGTTGTCTGTCATTGATTTGATGTCAGAATATTCATCTTTCAGAGACACAGACTTGGGGTTCTCTCCGGACATGGATCTGAAATCTGGGTATCTCATGAGAGTGTGCCCATACGTAGTCCGAGAAAAATGCTAGACTCAACAAAAAGTGATAGCGAAGACCAAGTTCAGGTGCTGAGTTCAAGGACAAGGGAACCCTCATGGGGACCAATCATATTTCATACTGAATTCCTAGTACGCATAGTGAAAGTCTTGACAAAATTCTAAAAATAAGCATTGCTGCAAAATGACTTAGTACACATGATTACCTACACACAAAAATGAAAAGGCGTATGCTCCAAAAGAGCAGCCTCCGTACTTTGGAGATGTAACTTTTAAATATAAACTAAGACAATCTACACAACAATGTGTGAAGCTGAAAAGTGAGAATTACTAATTTTAATGAAGAAATAACTTAAAAATATAAGTGAACCTACCAATAAAATGGTAAATAAAAAATCAAGATGCTAAAGATGTGAGAAACTAAATCATTGATAATGCTTTAAATATTAAAATAAAGCCACATGCAAGTGAGATACATCTCTGAAAAGGCAAATATATTAAACACATAGAGAATAATATACAATAACTTTAAGATAAGGTTACCCTGGAGACAGTGGGAATCATTGTCACAGGAAGTGTCAAGGGCATAAGCTGCTAAGGAAGTGTGACATTTTTCATTATTGAAGCAGGATTTGTGTTTTCAAGTTCATTGTTATTATTTGTAATGCTGCTTTTATTATAAGTCAGGCATTTAATAATACTTTTACTATTACAAAAACACTAAGATATGGACTATTGGAATCTTAACCATTAAGAATGACAATTTTTCCCTCTCTAAAACACACACCAAAACACAATATTGGGTCCTTTGAATAATTTTTTAAAATTACAAACAAAATGGCACTAGACACAGTGACTCTGGGTAAGGACATGGTCTGAAAATGAGAAAATATACATAGCATCTAGTATAGGCATATTTCACCTGACATTTTCATGGGTGCTGAGAAGACACTGGCCATTCATCCAGACATTAGGCCTGCTACTCACATAGCATGTGTGTCTAGATACAATGCCAGAGTAGTAAGTTATCACACAATCAAAAGACTCTAGGGAAACTAGACTTTTAGTAAATTCTAAAAGAGAGGTATAGGATCCTTTAGAGGGTTATTGGGCTATTGTTGAGAGCTTATCAATCAGAAAAATTAAGAATGGCCTTGCTAAATGTAAAGGGAGAAAATAGCTATATATAGGACAAAGAAGGCAATGACAACTTTTCTGGAAGAGAACAAAGCTTGGGCAAAGACTTTGTGCCCAGCACATGCAGAGAAAGGCTTGCTGCAAGGTTGGAGAAGTGGAGAGAAATGGGAAACAACGATGTGACCACGCCTTGCCTCCTGTTGATTTTGGCCTTATCTCTCAGTCATTATTCTCTGCATAGCAGCCTTTCCCGTTTTATTCCTCTCTAGTCCTAGAATAATTATGTTATATAAAAGAAACAAATAATAAATACAACATGGTGACTTCCATATATACCAGTAAACCTTACCATTCATCATTCATGCTTGAAATTTATTCAGCATATAAGAATATACATATATATGTATATATGTTACTGAATATATATGTACATATATCCACTGGAATTCAAATGTAGTGTAATAATATTGTTGATTTTAAAGCTTGTTTGGAAACCTATTATTTTTTGGTGGGTGGAGACTGAAAGGAACTGGAAAATTATTCCCTGCTTACATGAAAAGATAAGA
This sequence comes from Ellobius talpinus, assembly GCA_001685095.1. Classification (NCBI taxonomy): domain Eukaryota; kingdom Metazoa; phylum Chordata; class Mammalia; order Rodentia; family Cricetidae; genus Ellobius; species Ellobius talpinus. The sequence continues at coordinate 25,424 of LOJH01007039.1, read as the reverse complement.
CAGATAGTACCGTACTTTGTGTCTTCTTTCTATGGAAAGCATGTTATTAACTATCATTTACCTCTGATTTGTCAGACTATAAAACAATTGATTGTTTTAATAGTCAAGAATGAGTTGTCACTTTTAAATTTTTTTTAAGCTAAGAGTCGTAATCACTTTCTACATGAACTAAACTGCACCAATTTTCACTGTTCAGCATGTGATGCTGTAACAATATAACATTAAACATTTCTTAGGTGGGAAAATGGCTACATGAGGGAATCTAAGAATAAGTACTTCATTATGTATTTTCAAAAGAAATAACAATTATATTGGGTCTATTGTTTAAAATCCATGGCTGTCTCATTTTCTTTAGTTCACTGTTCAAATAAGAGTTCTCTAATTTTATGAAAAGTAACAGGATATTACATTTGCTACATAGCAGGATGGATTAAAATAAGTATCATAAAACCTTCCTTAGCCCTCATTAAAACTATGTGTGTTTTGTTTTTACGAAATCATTTTACTCTGTCTTTACCAAATGAAATAGGATATGCTTAAAAACTCATATTAAAACAGGAAGTTTTGACCTCAGTTTTCATACTTAGGAACTGTGTTATAGTGGATATAAGATTCTTGATCTATAAAACTGAAAAGATTAAGATTAGTTACAAGATTTTGTTTAAAAGAAAAACACAGGGAAGCACTCTTGAATCTTGATGGTAGAGAGCAACTCTTAATGTTCATAGCATTCCCCTTAGACATGGGAACTCCTTTGTGTCTAGAACATATGCAATTTACATGGGAAATGGGGTCTAGTACTTACTAATACTAACATTGCATAAGAAGGCTTCACTTTGTGAAGCAAGTGAAGAAAGATCATTTTTACCTCAGCTTATAAGGAAATATTACAGAAAGATTTGGGCAGTACAAGTTGACTCAAGCACACATATATCTCAACATCTTTTCTTATAAACCTTTGGACAGTTCATTCTTCACTTAAAAGCACATGTATTTGAGGAGAACATATTTCAACAGCATGTGTGGCTCTTGATGGATTGTGGAGAGAATTGGGTTGGACTGATGTCAACAAAAAGGTCATTTCAGAAAGACACATTTTTCATACATCTGTTAGTTGTCTTATGGAAAGATTCTATACTCTGGGAAGTTCTTGAATTTCTGGATATTAGAGAATTAGTCATAAATATCAAGGCATGGGATCAATTTCCTTAAATTAAAAAATAATAGTTATGTTGAAAGACTCAGCTGCTGTTGATCTTGGTATAACATTCTGATAGATTTAGCTTTTTAAGTCCTTAGAAACTATATGTGTATAAATGCTACGACTACATAAGTTTTACATATAGAAAATACCAAACCTTCTAAATAAAAAAAATGCATTTCAGACAAGTCCAGAGTCCAGAGTCAGATGAAATGAGATATCAGCTGCAGTCTACAGGAAAGTGAATGAGCTTGCAAGTCAGAGGAAAACTTGGAACAGTGAAGAGTATAATGAACATTAGAATTAATATCTATCACTAAATATTTAGTGAGTGGGATATTTCTAAAGCTGAAATCTACTTATATACATTTAATGTGTTTTTGGAGTCTATTTTTTCTGTGATTTACAAAATGGTTAAGTTTCTTCATACCTGGCAATAAAAACTTTTTTTTAACTGGTCGGTGACATTGAAGGTGCCTTTTGTCCATCTGTCCTCTTGTCCATCTGTCTCCTGCTCAGTGGGGAAGGAGTATGACCTGGAACAGAGGGGGTGCCAATCAGTTTCCACATGCCTTGTAGCTATGCCAACATCCCTAAAAGATTAGAAATTTAATAGGCACAGTCAAGTAAAATTTCCATAATACATGTTGTCATAAATACTATAACCTGAAATAATTAGAATTGTGTTGGGGGTTGGGTTTTACTTTTGGTTTTGGCTTTTTTTTTGAAACAGGGTTTCTCTGCAGCTTTGGGGCCTGTACTGGCACTCTCTCTGTAGACCAGGCTGGCCTTGAACTCACAGATAACCATGTGCCTCTGCTTCCAGAGTGAATTGTAGGTATTTAAAACCCTTAGAAACTATGAAATTGATGAGGGAAGAAACTACAGATTTCTGTGGAGATGTGTGATCTCTAGCATATCATCTATAACACAAAAGTTTTGTCAAAAATCTATGCATCCCATCCTGATAGACTCTAAGAGTCTGGAATACATTTCTTTCTTAATATATTACAATATTTACAAGACTCACCTTAAACTTTAGTGACAGAAATTATGTTTTTACGTAAATAAAATCTTATTTTTCATAAATGGTACCTTGACTTTATTATGAAAAAGGTAGTTTCATAAATAAATCTGATGAACTTCAAAATCACAAACTTGAACATTTATCATAGATTGTTCAATTGTACTACTTTACTAGAAATAAACAATGGGTTGTTGTCTATTATTGAGAATTTCAAGCTGTATCTTGAACATAATGCATACGTGCACACATGCATATTATTTTAGCTGCTTGAGTAGAATTGACAGAGCAGTGCATGAAAGAGAAGGGAGGATTCGATTTACATAAATTGATTGCTTAAGACATAATCTAAATTATCTTTAATGGAAAAATTCCTCTGTAACCCCCTTCCCCTGCAACAGCCTATCCTTTCCATTGTCATTAAATTTTTTGAAATGTATTCCTAATTTGTCATTTTTATGTCCTTTCTTACAAAATACCTTCTTAAGAAACTTAGTTTAGGCCAAACATCAGTGAGTTCATATAATTTCCTTGCATCACAAATGTAACTGAACGAAATCTTTCTCCCATAGAAATATGGAAATTTCCAGAAGAAAATAAAGGTGGGAGATTGTAATATATTCCTTCCACTTCTTGGCCCTGACTATAACTTCATCAGGGCATGGAGGAGGCAAAGGATGGTGAAATTATTTTCAAGTGAGTGCCGTTCTTGAAAGGACTGACATCTGATCTGGCAGAACGTTGCCTTTTTCAATTAGATCAAAGCAGAGCTCGAGCCACTGTTCACATAAGTACTATCGTTTGCACAACCTCCATGAGAAACATTTGACAGAGTGTTTAATTTTTAATCAAGCATGCGGTGTCACTTATCATAAGCAAATTTAGTGAGAAGAAAGCTCCCAATAAATATTTGAAACCAAATTCAATTTTAACTCCATGGAACTTATGGCATACTTTTAAATGTTTTCTCTTATTACATAACAATAGTCTATCTCATGTTTCTAGTTTACCATAAAAATGAAGAAATCAGAGATTTTGCTATAGTCCATTCATTTTAATCAATATCACAATAGTCTCAGCCGCGACTGTCTGTTGCTTTAGAGCTAAAATTTTATGAATCTCTTAGCAGTGACTTCAACTGCTACTTTTATGCAACTTAAAGCAAATATAGGTAGAAATGGTGGGCACTAGAAATAAGTGCGATGAGGAAAAGTGAAGACAGAGACTCTGTATCCTGATGCCAAGAGAAAGCATTTCTCAAATGACTAAGTCAGAAAGAAAATTCTTAAGACAACTTGAATATTTATTAAGCCTTGTTACCATCAATGAGAAGCTTAGCAATTCAAAGAGGTTTGCCCATCAATATTGGCAACAATGTTTTCTTGGCGGTTTTGAAAGTCCATGTCCTCTAACTCCAACACTCCTCACCAAGAAGATGAGAATCAAAAATTCACTGAGAGTCAAAATAAAATACTCTATTTGAGACAGTTGAACAGTCAGCAAACCCCATTCGGCTTAAAGAACTGAAACAAGATTAGGGGTTGGCAAAGATTGATGAAGAATTTTACTTATTAAAAAAAGAATTATAATTCTCCCTTGGAATTAATTTCAAGTTTATAACATTAATTGCCCTAATTTAAATAGTCAAGATACACCAATGTATACCAGAAGTCATGTTGTGATCAACACCAAAAGTATTTCTTCAAACTACACTGAGGTTTGGGAAAGGGTTTTATAGTCTAGTTGAAACAATGCTTACCATGTTCCAAGTGCTGAACTGTATTTATTTCAGGGAGGTATAGTATTTTAATGATATTAAATATTTCGTATCTTTTGAGTATACACAACGTAATCTTCAAGGAAAAGGTGGTGAAGACCCCGAATTTTATCATGCTCACCTACACAGACATGCAGACTACAAGAAATACAGAAGGGTCCGTGTTGAGAGCAACAAACTTTGAAACACAGGAATGAAGATCTTTATCATTCTTTGGCTACTAAGGCTCAAGGATTTTTCTTGTGTCAGGAAGTTTTCACAAAGATGAACCCACAATCACAGCCTCTTGGGGCTGCCTTGTTTCAGAAGCTCATGTCTAAGAAGACTAATGGGCAGTTCTGCCCTCAATTCACCCCTCCCTACTCTGTCCCCTCTATCAATCTCACAGAAGCAGAATGATTAAGGGCAGAAGTCACAGTGTCAAAGGCCAGTGACTCTCTACAACTGAGTGTACAGAGTACCCCTAGAAAAGTTCTCCTCTCATTAAGAATTACTAAATAAAACAGCACAGAAATCCTTTTCTCACCCACCTCATTCTACGTTTAAGGACCTACTTTCCACTTGTCTATTTCTAGCCTCTGTCAAAGAGGCTTGTTTTCTTGTAAGTTTAGCTGACTTACCTTTTAATTTCTAAGGACTTTTTCCCCATAGATTAAACAAGATTGTGTATGAGACTGTGTCTTATACAATCACATGCCCACACATACATAATATATATGTATATACATATATACACATATTTATAAATGACTATATATTACACATATAAATATGTATATATATTACAGTTATAGAATAAGGTCAAATGAAGGAGATTTCAACAGTTGAGATATAGATCTGGGAGAGCCAGGGTCTACAGCTTAAGTTTTTAAAAGACAAACTAAAGGGTTAAAATACTATTTCTGGCTCCACTGGCTCCATATTGGTCAGGTGGGTGCTGTCTATGTTAACCTTTGACATTTGCATTATTCTATGTTAATTGTTCTGTTTTATTTTCACATCCTCATTATCTTTTGGGTAGCTTTTAGTAATAATTAAAGCTTTAGTCCTATGTAAAAGCTATTGTGTCCTAAATCAAGAATGCTGGAAAAATTTGCAACAATCCTGATTTCTGCTTCCACTGAATTTTTTTATTTTTTAGTGTAATCAGTAAATTCTACACCAACCAAATGATCTGATAGGAGCACTTGTGACAAAAAGCTCTCCAGTTGGCAAGGTTCCTCTAATGAGTTAGAACAATAACCTGACCTAGTTTGGAAAGAAAAGGAAATGCTTGTGGAGGAGGCAGAAGGGGATCTGAGACTTGAGGGATGATCAAAACATTAATCATTTTTTACTGGCAATTAATTTGTTGTCATTATGGAATGCAGTTCCCCAAAATTTGTATTTCTGGAAGACATCAAAGGTCACTGGCTGCATTAGATGTTCACTGCGCATAATACATGACAGAAAAAACTGCAGAGAGAAAAAGATCTCTTTGGAGTTGAGGTTTCAGCCCAAGGTCATCTTAGAGCCTGAGGTGAGGCAGCACACCCCGGTAGAGAGAGTGTGTAGCAGAGACCACGACTTCACAGCAGTGAGGGGCAGATACAGATTGAAAGAGGGTGCAAAAGAGGCATGCTTTTCCAGGGAGCAATTGCTGTCCCCTACTTCAGTCAATGAGTCCCAAGCTTCCCCAGTTCTCTATTACCCCCAGATGGGATAATGTATCCAAACTCTGAAACTTTATAATGGAATAAACCACTGATTAAATCACAAAGATTTTCATCTAATTGTCTCTAGAAACGTCCTCAAAAACTTGCCAAAGGTACACATGGCTAACTTCCTAAGTCTCTTCCAACCTAAATCTGATCACTGAAGAGGTAGAACTTTAGGGTTTTTTTTTTTTCTTGTTGTTGTCTATTGTATTTGTAGGGGACGTGAATTTGGGTATCAACTGTCGACAATGTGTGACAGTTTTATTCTTATTGCATTCACTTTGTTTAGGCAGGACAAGAATTGCAACCATGGGCAGCAAGAGGTCAGAGTAAATCTGAAGAATGTCAGGGAATATGCCATAGAAGGATTAAAAATTGACAAATTTCAGGTCCTGTGTTTGGACACTGGTGTATATGAACTATGTGTGTAGAAGGGAGGTAGATATTTTGTAGCCACTAGAAATCTGAGAGGCCACTAATCAAGTAAAGATGGATGAATGCAAAAGCAGGGAAAAACAGTTCCTTACTAATTACTGTTTTTAATTGTTCAGTTTATCTTGCAGGCTCTGTTTTTAAGCCTCTGTTTGTAAGATAGTATCTTTAAATGTTATGAAAACTTTTTATGACAATACTGTTTTGATAGTCGAATTTAGCAGATGAAAACAATAATGATGATAAAAAAAAGTTGTCTGGAAGGAAACATATTAAGTTTAACAACCACAGTGAGGGAAAGCGTGAGTGGCTGGAGGCCGGGATGTGAACACTTTGGAGAAAAGAAATTGCAAAGGACACATAGTCACCTGTGGGATTGCTAGTTACAGCTTTTGGAAAGCAATATAATATAATTGCCCATGCTTTTATTTCAGGGTAGATATATGTGTGTTGTGTGGTATGCATGTGTGAGGACCACGAATGTGAGTGTGCAGGTATTTATGAGGATGTTATAGTGGGGCATTGGGCATCTTCCTCTAAGGATCTCTGCCTTGCTGCCTTGAGACATGGTCTCTCATTGAGCTTGAAGCTAGTTCTTTCAGCTAGGCTGTTTGGCCTGCCAGTAAACTCTTGAAGTCTTTCTGTTCTCAACAGCCAGTGTTGCGACAAAGTGTCAGGCTTTTATATGTGGTTGCCAGGGATTTGAATTCAGATCCCCATACTTGCAAAGCAAGTGTTCTTACCCAGTAACCATTGCTCCAGATTCTGGATTATTTTTAAATCATATTTTCCAGGCATCATATTTTCCAGGACATTCAATGTCTGATCCAGAGAATGCAAGTGGCCCTTTGGGGGCGTCTAGAGAAGGGCTCTGTCATTGCATTCACATATGTTAAAAGCTCTGTGAGTAGTATTATTTACATATATTTTTAGAAATTTAACCCTCAGAGAAGATTATTGGGGTTCAGCCTATTCATCAATAGAACTGACATGAGAAATTAATGTTTTCTGACTTAGTTTCTCCAAGCAGGTTCTCTTCTTTATGAGCATTAGTAGTGATTAAATGATGGGCTGTTTTCCATGGTGCAATTCTGTTATTCATACCCACTAGTAATTATCTCTGTGGGAGTCAAAATTCTCTTTTAAAGGAAATAAAAAAAATACCCTCTGTCATTTTACTGCTTCCCTGAATAATAGAGGAGAATCTAGTTTTCTTTGCTGTATTAATGGTCCTTAAATCAATCCCAATCAGAATCTCTTGTTAGACTTTGAAATTATACATCCCTAGACTCTATGTGATAATGGGTCCCAAGAGTATACATGTACATGAAATCCTTGAGAGACTGGAAATTAAAGTCGAATTCCAAAGAATACCTTGATCTTATCAGGAAATGTGTTCTTCTAATCATAAAAAGAATAAAATGTGCATTAAAAAGAAATCAGCCTGTATAAATTATTATAATAGTGAACATACTGATTTTCTCTTTCTGTATGTAAAATATTGAGATCTCAGAACAAAATATGACTATCTATGATACATTTATTTCATTGAGGGCTAATTAAAATATTGAATTTATATACTGTTAAACTATAGCAAATAATTTGTTCAGCCTAAAAACATATGAATCTGAATCTTCCTTTAGTAATAAATATATTAATATTATAATGAATTATGAACTGGTACAGAAGTCTGGAGTTAGGTTATCATCAGGCTAACATAATGTCTTATCTGTTAATGAGGTGGTTTAGACAAACAATGAAATTTTGGGATTACTATTTTTTTATGCCCAAGGCAACTAGGTTTTTATTGCACTCAGGAATCCTACAGTTGGAAGAGCAAAGCATAGGTGTTCAATACAAGTCATGGCAGGCTCTCAATCACAATGTATCCATATTTGTCAAATTTTAAAACTATATAATTCTTTTAGCCTTTGTTTTACCAGATGTACAGTATGGTGTGCATAATAATCTAATTCACAAGATGCTCTTTAACTTTTCAGACCTCTCTAGAAAATAAATGCCAAGGAAAGACAAGAAATCAATTCTCTTTGTGTATGCAGACATCTTTTGAATAATGACCATGTTCCCAAAACACCAGATGCATGGAATATGCAAAATCTCAGAGAACATTGTAGCCAATGGAAAAATAAGTGTAAATAAAAGTCAATACAAGGAATCATGTTTTTAGGGATATTTATTAGCTCCGTTCATATCTATGGTAGAATTAGACTGGAAAGGTTGGAAGAGTTAGATTATCAAAGGGTTGGGTACCAGAGTTTTAGATTTATTTTGTAATTTTACAAGTTTCTAAGAAGTTCAGAATTATGAGGTGACTCAAAAGTCAGGTCTCAGAACACGTTAGATGTTGCCATCTGCATCCATTTCTCTAGTATGGCCAAAGAGCAAATTAAACAGTTGTATGCCTTGTCAAAGTGTTTTAACTCTTTGTTTTTAGATTTGTAACTTGCTGTTTTTCTATTTTTTTCCAGGAACTTGCTTAGTCATAGAGCCCTTTCATTGACCTGTCTGTGGAGAAATCAGAAAGTCACCATATTTTTTACTTGTTTTATGCACAAAACTTTGTGCAAGATTGTGTTTATGTAAACTATACTTGGAGAGTAAACTCTAGGGAAACAACATGATGATATACCTATAATTTATAAGTACTATCAATCAGCATTAAATTATTAAATGTTCAGAAAAAAATATTGGAAGCTTCTAATTGATATTGTTATTATTCTCTAAGAGATTTACTCATGATTTTTTTTTTGCAAGTATGAGAAAACCAACCTTAAGTATTTTAAGATCATAATGAGACTAATAGGGTCACCAATAGGAGGAGGGCCTGGGCTCAAGCAGATCTAAATACAAATATCCAATGATTGTCTGTTACCACATCCACATCTTTTCCTAGCCTCCTCCTTTCCTCTTTTTTACTTCCTTCTAAACTGTTCCAAGAAGCAGGGTGATTTGACAAAGATGGAAAAAGGCTTAGAAATGAGTCATAAATAACATGAAAGGAAAATGAGCTCTTCTATTTCTTTGTATTCATCAGTTTCTGTGAAGTAGGACATCACTGGGTAGTCAAAGACCATGTGTCAAGTCTGATCACCACAGTTTTGGTTGATAATTGCTGAGCACATTAAACCCACGCATAGACTCTCTCTCACTCACTCTCTTTCTCTCTCTCTCACACACACACGTACACACATGAACTCACACACAGGGACACACACACAGACACATTCAGACACAAAGACTCACACACATACACACACAGACTGACACACATGCACACAGACTCACACATACACACAGACTCATAGACACACACAGATTTATACACAGAGGCTCATACACACATTTTATTATTATTAGCTTAAACTGGAAGCAAAAATCTCACATATTTAATGTATAAGGAAGTAATGAAGCTATTATTTTTACTCCTTTCAATATGAATAGAATCATCATGTGCTTTAATAGCATCATGTAACTTATTTCTATTCCTTATATTTTACTTCAATCTTGTGCTTTTCGTTTCTGCTTTGGCATTAGATTATTTTTTCTCAGAATTATTTCCTGAGCCAATGATTTGTATTTTCCACTTGGGATTTATTTCCACTGGTGTTAATATATCCATTTTTTAATTTTTTCACACAAGTATTTTACATGCTCATAGGCATACAATAACAACAGAAAATCTCTTAAACCTAAAGACTTATACTTTTTATGGAAGAGACAACAAGAAACAAATAGACTACACACACACAGAGAATAATTTCATACAGCAGTAAGTGCTATAAAATAAACCAAGCAGACAAAGAACTGAAAGGTAGAAAACAAGGGCAAAGTCACTGAAGTTAACAGAAATCTATGCGAAATTCAATAGAAAATGGCCAGACAGCCTGAAGAGGACATTTAAAAAGTTAAATTTAGCTTACTGGAGGGACAAAATGAACTTGGAAGAAGCTTGAGGGGAATGGAACCCATCTGGAGAGAACAGGAACAAAATGGCTAAGACAGGGCAGACAAAATCCATTTTGAAGCTGCTATAACCATGTTACATTTTATTATAAGCCTAATGGGAAATCATCAGATATTTTTTTCAGCAAGAAGTGCTATTTATTACTAAAGTTGCCAAAATCATCAGCAAAAATTCACCAATGATTACAGAGGGAAGAAAAAGGCTCAGACTGGGAGTGTGTCAGGAGTTCGGAGAGAGGTGAAATGAATGGGACCTCAGCTGTAAGACTCCTTCCTAATGCCAAGGAAAAGAGTCTTCCTTAGGTCATTTTTCCTCCCCATTCTTATGTCCAGCATGTCTGGGAGACAGGAAGAGGGTATATAGTGAGGGTGGGAAGGTTGGGCTGGAGGGTCCCTCAATTCAAATGTACTCACAATATTGGGATCAGCAATTGGAGAAGACTGCCAGGACTTCAGCCCCATTGTTTTGGATTACAGGAGAATGGGTTAGTGGTGGGGCTTTATGGAGTGAAGATCAGGGCCTTCACCAAGTGAGTGTCTTTTGGGAATGGGGTACCTAGATGATCAAAGCTACTTCAGGTGAGTTTCTCAAGAGGTTTTGGCTGGAAAGGATTGGTGATGGGCCTTGGGGGTGAGACTTCTGCTTGGAAAAAAATGACTTGGAAGCCTTGACTCCTTGCTTTACTAGTGAGTCCAGGAACACAAGCAGTGTACTAGGATTGACTGTGGAGTTTTCTGTGTGCCAGGTGTGGGCACCGGGGTAGTGGCTGATAGAGGACCCCTCACAACTTCAGTCAGTGTCTTAGTTAAGGTTACTACTGCTGTGAAGGGACACTATGACCAAGGCAACTGTTACATTAAAAAAAGCACTTAAATTAGACTTGCTTATAGTTTCAGAGGGTTAGTCCATTATCAGCAAGGCAGGAAGCATGGTGGCACACAAACAGACATGGTACTGGAGAAGTACCTGAGAGTTATACATTCAGATCTATAAGTAACAGGAAGAGAGAGACATGGGGCCTGGCTTGGGCTTTTGGAACCTCAATGCCAGCTGCTAGTGATATACTTCCTCCAAAAAAGTCATACCTAACTCCAACAGGGCCACACCTCCCATACTGTCTCAAGTAGTGCCACTCCCTGATGACTGACCACTCAAATATATGATCCTATGGGGTCATTCTTATTCAAAAAAACCACAACCAGACATGTTCCATAGACCCCATTCATGCCCTCATCCCAGGGCTACAAGCAGAGACCTCCTACCAACAATTCTAATTCTCTGATGCTACACCCAGAAACTGAAAGCACTTATGTAGAGTCCAGTCAAACTGTGAAATCACTTAAGGCTCTTTTTTCACAGTGGTCAGTTGCTGTAGTTTGGTGGGTGCCATTTTGGCAGATGATCAAACCTTATCCTCTGAGAAGGTTGAGGTTGGCACCCAGGGATCAGAAGCTGGAAATCTACTAGCATGGACCCCTCTCCAGCTAAGGAGGCTTGGGTGTGAAGAAGAAACATGAAACTATTAATAAATTACCATTGTACAGTAAGATGAAGACACTAAATATGGTTAAAATAGAAGAAATCAAGAGACTAGCTGGGAAGCAATTGCTGTAAATCATGTTCAGATTGATGCTAGTTTGGTTGCTAGAAAGAGATAGGAAATGAGAGCAGTAAGGATTTAACTTGAGATAGATTCTAAAGGCAGGAGGATCAAGATTCACAGGATTGGATGTAGAACTGAGAACAGCTGAGCTGTCAAATGAAGCTGGTTCCTGGATCTCAGGCATAAGAATCTGGGGGCAGGTTAAGAACCAGGGAAACAATGGTCTCCAGACTGAATTTCTAAGTCTAACCTGCAGCTCCCAACCTGTGCTTTAGGCCGAGCTGCCAAATAGAGCAAGCACAATCCAAGAAAAGCAATTTCTGAAATAATTGTAGAAGTGGAACTCTTCAGAAATATCATGTAAATCCCTAAAATTGTCCCCATAAATGCTATTTGCAGTCAGTATGAAGGGCTCAAGAGTATAATATTCAAACATCCTTCTTTTTGCTTCTTCATTTGTTTATCTTCAGCATGGTAGATTTAATTGATGATTATTATTTCCAAGTTTTGAGTATGTAAAGATCATTTTTCTCTGATTCACTTGGCAACACAAAAACACTTTGATTAAATTCACACTAGGTTTTCCACAAATGTGTTCTAATTTATAGATATCAAGAGACTGCTTAGTTACTAGCATTCCACTTTATTGTAGCCTCTGGGCACAAAACTAGATATTCTTTTTATTAAAAAACAAGTTCAAGAGTTAAAACCAGAACGATTCAGCCTGTGAGAGAAGTCTACTGTGCAAAACAGTCTGTAGAAACTTGATAAGGAATCTTCAAGACTTCTGACGTTTATAGAGGTTAATATTGGCCGTCACGTTGTAGTTGATTCACAAAGCCCTAGGGCCTTCATTTCAAATGTTTCCTGATGAGCAGTGCATTTGAAGGGCATCAAGAGAAGCTGACCAAGCTAAGCTCCACATATTCAATACTAAAAAGGGCAAATCTTCATAATCACCAAAAGTCAAGCTCAGGTTCTCTGCCTGCCAAATTTTAGTTGCTTGTTTTTCATTTTTATAAGCTCACCTGTCAAGCATCATTCAATTTGTTTATATTTAGAACATATGGTTACTATAGTAACGTACTAAATATTCACTTACTGATTCATAATATTTTCCTGATGTCATTAGGGAACATGTACTGTAATCACTTTTTTGCATGATCTATATGAGAAATAACACATATCTATATATAATGCCCAGAGTCTAAAGGCAGTGGGACTAGAATACTTTTAGTATATTCTGGGTTCCTTCAAGTTTATTTATACTTAAAAGATGCATCAATTGACTGTATAATAACAAATTGTTTATCCTCAAAGCGTATAGAAGCAGATAACATTAAATGGACTACACAGGTTATATTTATGTATTTAGAATATGTACATTCACACATACAAGTAACTATAAATTTAAAAGGAGGAGTAGGTATTGTGAGGGTTTCATTGGAGGAAAGGAAAAGGAAAGAGAAATAATTATATTAAAATCTCAAAAAGCAAAAAACCTTTAAAAATTGCCTAAAACAAATTTTAGCATTTATCTGTTCTAATAAAGAAAAAGAAATAGAAGTTGAATAACTTTCAAATGACACACAAATTTTAGCCTGCAAAATTCTAGTTATTTTGTAGTTCAAATTTTTAGCTCTTGCTTCTCTTTTCTTTATTATGCTTAGTCTATGGAAAAGAGTTGGACTGTGGGTAGTTTAGATGTTCTCATTACACTGTTAAGTCTATGGTCTCACCTCACACCCATTAAAGCAAGATTCAGCCTTTGTTATGATACAAAAATCAATTTCATGCCCATATAACTGGAGTATGTTATTTAATACTTCTTGTCCACTTGCCTAGGCTGTGATAGCCAATTTGGACAAGCACCAGCCAGCACACATGTTGTTATGCAACTATTTATTTGAGACTAAATATTTTAACCTGTAGATTTTGATTAATTTGCCTTGTATAGAACAAATGGACTACAGCTGGGAAGCCAAAGGTCATCAGAGCAGACAGAGTAAGGTTCCTTAAAGGAAGGGATTTGACTACAGTCAAGTATTTCCATCTGAGAAGCAGTCTTAGTTAGGGTTTCTATTGCTGTGAAGCGATACCATGACCACTGCAACTCTTATAAAGGGAAATGTCTCATTGAAGTGGTGACTTACAGTTTCAGAGGCTTAGTCCATTATCATCATGGTTGGGAGCATGGTGGTGTGCAGGCAGACATGGTGCTGGCTACATCTTGAACAGAAGGCAACTGGAAACGGACTGTGACACTGGCCTGTATCTTGAGCATAGGAAACCTCAAAGCTCACTCCCACAGAGACACACTTCCTTCAACAGGACCACACCCTTTCCTATATGGCCACACCCCTATAGTGCCATTCCCAATGAAATTATGGGGCCAAACAATCAAACTACCACACTCAGCTTGTAGATTTAAGATCAGCTCTTATCTGAATTTTCTTTATGCCAACATGATGTGTGGGGTTTAGCAAATTTATTAAAATAAAACTCTTGCATGTTTCCCTGTCTCTTATCTCTCTGCTGTATAGATTTATTATTTTCTATACAGAGTTTAGGGATGGATGCAGTACCGGATACCTAAATCTTTGAAAACAGCTTATAAGTGAGAAAATAGATGGAAGCTAGGTGAGTTTTACTGTACATCCCAGAAAAATCCTGTAATTACAGAAGAGGCATTTGCTATAAATACAAATGTTAAAGATCTTTCTAAAGCAGCCTTAGTCTAAATGTAGAATATGTTCCAGGAAACTGGAAAAAAATGAAGTTATAAAATGGTAGAGAGCTTGACTGGAATATATTCCAGTATCTCATAGAAAGTAAATGTATGACTGACAACACTGACAAAGATTTCTAAACATTATTTCAAAGTTGTAATCTGTTGCTCATGGAAAAATGTAAAAGGAGAGAACATTTTAGAAATATTATTAAGTAGAAAAGACCTCAAAAACAAACCATTTTCATTTTAATTCTTCCCATATATATAATAAAAAAGAGTAAGTATGCTCCAGGGAGAAAACAAGCATATGGTTGGAAAATTCTACATTAAACAAATGTGCATGATTTGTGACTCTGGTTTACTCTCCTAACAGAAATGGTGACAGCCTCATAAAGAAGATGAAGAGGACACGAAGAGAAAGAAAGCTGCTGGATTTCTAGGGTGCTGTAGGCAGGAAATTGTCTGTTAAAGCTCCACAGCACAACAGTGAGGTGCTCTTGTTCTTCAAGGAAGGAGAACAGTGACTTCACTGGTAGGGATAAGCAGCCTGGTTGCCATGGAGGATAGAACACCAAGTAAACAAAAAGAGGAGGGGGCTTTTGTTAGGAAGTGGGGAAAAGATGCCAAAATAGAAGGAGAGGGAAGAGGAGACAAACAATAATAAGGGTGTCTCAAAAAACTTTAGGGAATCATACAATATTATATTTACCTAAAATTACATATAATGTATATGCACATATACATTCCCACACAGAGACACACAGACACAGACACAGACACAGACACACACATCATAAATGAAGTAATATCATTTGTGTTGACAATGCTCCCTACTATCTACAAAAGTCTCAGTCCCAGTCACCAGAAACCTCCTTTTGAATTTTCTGTCAGTATTGTCCAGAAAAGGATAAAACATTCCAGTTGCCCTTGGTTTTCTCCCAGAGGTTGAAGATAAGTCCCTTTTGCTGAAGACAGTAAACACTTCAGACAAGTACAAAGAAGACTAGAGCTGTATGTAACCTGATCAAGTCTAACTTTGGTGCTGTGCAAGCTGCCACATGAGAGAAGCAATCAACAGTCCTACCCAGCTATGCCATCTATGAAGAATAATAACTAGTATAGCAAGATATTACTAAAGATGCAGTAGTGTCACTCATAACTTGGCAATAAACAACAGCTGTCTAATTAGGCTTAAGGCCCATTCAACAGGGAGAAAATCATACCTGGTAAAATACAAAATTATATTCTGGATGTTGCATTGCTGAGACTTCTTGAGACAAAGTGTTGATGCTAAAGTGATTTTGTTTTTGAAGGAACTAAGGGTGGTGAAAATGTATTTTCCACATGGGAAATGCTTGAAGTCTTAAATCATCAAACAGATTAACAGCTTTATTTGTATCCCACATAAAATATGTTAGATCCTAAGCTTCAGGATCTCAGGGACTTATTTGGAGTTGAGGTCTTTGCAGAGATACTATTTAACATGGAGTCTTTGGGTACATCATCTTCATAAAAAAGTATCTATTTAGAAACAAAGAAACACACACACACATACACACACATACATCAGGGTGTGGGGTATGGGTGAGTTATGTTGTCTCTAGCCTTGGAATAACAGAAGCTGCGAGAGAAGTTCAAGACTGGCTCTTTCTCTCACATTCAAGAGATCCTGGACTTGCTAATAAATTGATGACAGCCTCCATGACTGTGAGACAAAACCTTTTTATTGTTTAAGCCACTTGATTTGTAATGCTTTTGGTATAGAAGTCCCAGGAAACTCATACATATTTTAATGGATGTGTTGTGGATACTTCATAGAAATACAGAGAAAAAAGTTATATGTCTCTGCAAGCAATAGCCTAATTTCCACTAAGTCTGAGTACTCAAACTCTGTTTTCATCTACAGTAGAATATTGCTTTTATATTTTTGATAGTTTCTTTTCCTATTATTCTCTCAATATTATTTCTGTTTCTTACCTACATTTGCTCATTTTCCTTAACAAAAAAAAAGGTTTTTATTTTTGCACTAAGGAATTTTGGGATCCCAGAAAACAGCAAAACAAATGACTTTATCATGCCTCTTGATCTGACCTCAAGTGCTACAAAGCACTCCCCAATGCAGGAGTTTTGGGATATCATTTAAGATATTTTTCTTTTATCTGATTGTCTTTCTTTACATCCTGCCTCTGGAAGCAAACATTTATATTTCTTATCATAGAGTCTCCAAGCTTACAACAAGAACTTGACAAGAAATTTTCCATTTGCATTGATTAAAACATTAGCATTGTTCTTAACTTGTATCAATTTTAAAGGTTATAGACCATGAAAATAAAATACTTTGTGAGTCTACTATTTTTTTCTTATATAAGGTCATGTTTTAGAAAACAAAACAAAAGACTTAAAAGCAAGCAGAAAGCGTGAGATGCAAAATGAAGAGTGATCCAGTGAGCGGAAATACCTGGACCCCTTGCTAGTTGCTATCTGGTGTCTAGCAATATGTAGTTGTTGGGTTGACTCAACTTTTTCTTCTCTTTACTCTCACATGAATGGCAGCCTCCTGGGGTTCATTATTGTTTGAAGAGTTTTATCATTAAACTTGTTGTTGTGGTTTAAATGATAATGGCCCCATAGGCTTATAGATTTGAATACTTGGTCAACAGGGAGTGGCACTATTTGAAAGTATTAGGAGGTGTGGCCTTGCTGAAGGGAGTGTGTCACTGGGGGTGGGTTTTGACATTTCAAAAAACCCATTTCAAGCCTAGAGTTAGGCTCTTCCTTCTGCCTATGGTATAGGATATAGAACTCCCAGATATTTGTCCAGGACCATGTCTGCCTGCATGCTACCATGCTCTCTGCCATGACGACAATGAACTAGACCTCTGAAACTGTAAGGAAGCTCCAATTAGATTCTTTTGATGAGAGTTACTGTGGTCATGGTGTCTCTTACAAGAGAAGAACAGTGACTAGGACGTCTGTGAAAAAAACATCCATATACAAATAATGTCACCTCCTAATGTATTATTTTACTTCAAAAGACTCAGAAAACTGAACAATCACTAGATAAAATTTTATCCCATCCCAATTACAAAA
Organism: Ellobius talpinus; assembly: GCA_001685095.1. Taxonomy (NCBI): domain Eukaryota; kingdom Metazoa; phylum Chordata; class Mammalia; order Rodentia; family Cricetidae; genus Ellobius; species Ellobius talpinus. The sequence goes on along the minus strand of LOJH01007039.1, from coordinate 7,884 downwards.
AGAAAGGAAAAAATACTTTAAGTCCCTGATTTTTTCTACTGAATTTCTGCTATGATCTTTATCACACACAAATTTAACCACCACATGTAAAACATGAAAATAAGTGGCTTTGTATGTAATATTCTTTAAAAATTGTGTTTAAAGTTATCAGATGTCTGTGCTGTTGCAGATGTTGTCAGCTTCCTTAAGTTTAGGTTTTCCTTCTAGTACTTTCCGTAAGGCTGGGTTTGTGGATATATATTGTTTAGGGGGGAGTGTAGAGGGGAGAAGGAAGGAAGTTGGAGGAGGGGAGGAAGTGGGAATTTTGATTGGTGTTGAAGTTATATGACATTGGTTTTATTTATTTATTTAAATTATTTAATACCTATTTGACTCTTTTTGAAGCTAAATATACATGTACATCAACATTTCTATCTGAATTTGCAGCAATTTTCTGCATGTTTCAAAACATGACCATCATACAGGAATCAATATTCCAAGAATGTTATAGGAGGCTGCTTGGTGTGGGAGAACAGTCTGTATTCTGTCAATTATATTTTAAATAAATGCTAATTAGCCAGTAGCCTGGCAGGAAGTATAGGCAGGACAACCATACAGGAAGTAGAGGTGGGTCAATGAGGACAGGAGAATTCTGGGAAGGAGGAAGCTCATTCCTCTGCAGTCCTTTACCCAGCTGCAGAGGAAACAAGATGTGACTGCACCACTAAATAAGGTACTGAGCCATGTGGCTAACATAGACAAGAATAATGGGCTAATATAAGTTATAAGAGTTAATAAGAAGACTGAGCTAATGGGCCAATTAGTTTATAACTAATGTAGACTTCTGTGTGATTGGGACTTAACGATTGCGGGAACTGGGCAGGACAGAAACCCTGACAACAGCCGCTTGTTTCTTCCCAGCTGCTCCCCCCCTCAGAAATAATCACACAGAAACCATATTATTTGCATTACTATTTGGCCAATACCTTAAGCATACTTCGAGTAACTCATATCTTAAATTAACCCATCTCCATTAATATGTGTATCACCATGAGGCTGTGCCTTGCCGGGTAAAGTTTCAGCATCTGTCTCTGGCAGGGCTACATGGCCTCTTACTGACTCTGCCTTCTTTCTCCCAGCATTCAGTTTAGTTTTCCCCACCTACCTCTACTCTGCCCTATCAGGCCAAGCCAGTTTCTTTATTAATTAACCAATAAAAGCAACATATATACAGAAGAACTTCCTACACCACAAGAGCTTTGCAGGAATGTAGACCGCAGATCAAACTCTCATTATTTTGTGTGCATTTGAAGGAAATTCAGCTAAAGGTTCAGATTTCTCATATCCAAATCTCAGTAGAACAGTTTCTGATGTCAACTGTGAGGAGGACAATGCTGACTTGCCTGGGGCCTTTATCTTTATTCTATATCCTTTTCACTCCTTCTCTGTTAGCTACATACTAAACATTCTCAATACTTTTATTCTATTAAATCTCATGCTTGCAATCTGAGTCACAACAAGAAGCAAACAACAGAGTATTAAATGCCTTGTATCTCTCACCGGTAGCTTAAGTTTTATACTTTGTCAAAACCTTCATACAAGGGCATAATGCAGTTAAGTGAGCATTTTGAGCATCATCTAAATGACTAGGATGTAATTTATTGATAAGAATTTTGGTCCACAAATCACTAAACAGAATATATATATATAATTTTTTCTTGAAATTGAGTGTTAAATCTAGGCCAGATTTTCAAACCTAGTCCAAAAGCAGAGGAGTCTTACATTGTTCTGCGAGTTCAGTGTGTCCCAGCATATCTCTTGACCAGTAACCAGGAAGATTTTATTTTTTTGCCAATTTCTGGGTAAATATAATGTATGTATATATATATATATATAAATATTGGTAATCAGAATGTGTACCAACACTTGAAAGAATAACATGAATGTTTCATCACTATAAGTATTGAACTGGCAATCCATTAGTGATCTAATGTTTTCTTAGTTTTAGCTCAGAGGTCGTTGCCCTGCATGGGAGAGATGCACCCTTCTGTGCCTCCTGGAAACTAGCAGGGAAAATAAGTGCACATTTTCTATATGACAGAACCCTAGCAAACAGTGGCTCTTTTCTTATCTCAGTTCAAAAGCACCATCATTTGCTTGTATCATGTTGATTCTGGGCTTTGCTTCATATAGTAAGGACAGCTTTCAGGTCAGAGAAGGCCACCTTGGGGGTGGAACTGGCAGTGAGGATGGAGGCACAGCTATGTGAGTAGGCATGGCTTTCTCACATTCACTATACATTCCTGTACCAGGGTTTTTATGATATTTTCTTTAAACCATTTTAATGCCAAGTGAAGGAAACAAAAACTTCCTCTGAGCACATATTTCTGTAACACTGGGGATTAAACCCTAGGTCTCCCATATGAAGATGAACACACTTTACTACCAAGCTTCTCTAGGCAGCTTTGGCTAGGAGTGAATTATTAGTGAAACACATTCATTTGAGTCTTCTCAACTTTAAGAATATAGTTCTTGAGAAATGGTACCAAGGCTAAAAGATTTCTTTTCATTAAAAACAAAATAAATGTTGACCTTCAGTAAAAGTAAGTGAATGTTATACACTTACAAGTAACAGCAGCATTATCTAATGAATGTAATTCTCACCTCTTGCTTAATACATAGATAATCAGCCTAATCTTGTGTTGACCAAACCATTTATTTCTTTTCCCTGAATCATATCAAATCCTGAAATATGAATTTTCAACAATCTTTTTTTGCAGGGGAGGATTTCATTCACATTATCTGAACAAGAATTTTATCCTTTTAAAAATTAGGCTGTCTGATATTTCACAAGATAAATTTTAAGTATCATGTATTAATTAGGAAAATCAATCATTCAAGGAATAGATTACAAACATCTTCCATCAGTCTATGACATTACATTCTACTCTTTTGACTGCCTTTGGTAATATATTTTGGTGAAGACAAGTTTACTAACATAACCCTTTATAATACTACTTTTTAAGAAATATATATATATTGTGTGTGTGTTTGTGTTTGACTACAGATACGTACTTACTGCACCATTTGGGCATCCGGTGCCTATGGAAGCCAGAAGACAGCATTAGAGCCCCTGAAACTGAAGTGACAGAGTGTTGTGAGCCATCATGTGGGGAGAGTGATGTAATTATATTTTAATTTCTAAAATGAAAGTTAAACTTTCTAGGAACCAAGAGATAAAAATCAAAAGGTGTCTTTTTACCAAAAGCTGTCACTTTTTAAAAAAAATCAGGAAGGATAGAAAGTTGAGTCCAATTTCCTATAAAAATAAAAAAGCAGAGCCTTTTTCTTTATGATCATTTTTTTGTCTAATTAACTGTCTTAACGAAAGCCTCACGTTTGAACATATCCATTGATTATTCGTCCCTGTTCTTCAGGACCCATTGTCTCTCTTTGCCAATGCTTCCAAGAATCACTCCCTACACCTTGCTTTGACTTCCTTTACCCCATCATTTCCATAAGCGGGAGATGGGGACTGGCAAAAACAGGCAGAGAAGAGAGGTACCACATGGTGGATTTTGAACACTGGCTACTAGAGTGTACATCTATGTGATTGCCTTGTAAACTCAGCTTTCCACTAAGGTGAAAAAAAATAATGTTTTGGGAGGTGTATATTCAACATTTTCTAGTCAATAATCTGAAGGGAATATTCTCTATCAATTTCTTTGTCTACTGTGACAGTAGAGATAAGTAAACAGTGTTCTACCAATGATACCCTACTTTAGACAGTATTGATTATGACAAGTTGCTGTGATCCAAAATCACATTTTTTACACCAAGAATTATCTGTGACCAAAGACCAAAATTCAAGTTGTATTTTCCTAGTCTTATAACCTCTTCAAAATCATTATTGAACAACATGAAGTTATGTAGCAGGCTTTCTTTTGGGTCAATAACCAGTTTCCAAATCATGGCATGGCGACTTATTGTGAATGCTTGGTCTTATCTTATACTTGTCCCACTAGCTTTTATAACTTAAAATAATCTGTTTCCCTTCTTCTATGTTTTGCTTCAGGGCCTTTGACTTTTCTTTCCTTCTGTTTGTTCTACTTTGTGTCTGGTTATGTAAGGACATGGAAAATTTTAAGAAACTTTGCTTGATCAGGAGTTAGTTAAGGCACTGGGTTCAAGAAATTTTGCGGCATCGAGAGCTAGTTGAAAACAGGAACCTCTGCAAAAATATAAACCACGAAATGGTCCTAGCAGCTAGCCACCTGTCGACACCCAGCTTTGTGGTCTAGACAAAAGCAGACATAACTGCTCGGGGGAGGGCAGGGGGCATGCACAAAAGCAAAATTAGCTGCTTACAGGAGAAAGAGGGTGTGCAGAAGTAGTCCACCCCCTATATCTAGCAAAACCAATCCCCTTGACCCAGAGTAAACCTGGCTTGCAGTTTTTGTCTATATATGCCAACCCCAAATGAGGAATAGGACTTCTCCCTACTGCACTTCACTTACATGTAGTTGAGAACTCCCAGCTAGCTGGAAAGAATAAATCATGCTTTTGAATTCTGGACTTGACTGGATTCCGGTGGTCTCTCTGGGGGTCTCAACTTGGGCATGACAGTTAAATGACAGTTGCCTAGTTGGCTGGCACCTGGGGTCTCCTTATTTTCTTCCTCATTCTCTCATTTTCTTGCCCCCCACTTGATTCCTCCTACTTCTTCTCTGCCCACTAGCCCCAGATATCCCTCCTCTGCCTCACTATTGGACATTCAGCATTCTCTTAGACCAGTCAGGTGCCTTAGGCAGTCAAGATGAAATAGCAACACACTTTTCCATAATTAAAGCAATGCAGCATAAACATGATGTAGCGCGCCTTTGCCTAGTTAAAGTAATATTCCATAACACAGTTTAGTAGACATTGTCATTTTGAAAAACAGGAAAAATTAAGAAATGCCAGAATATTGGTTGAGTGTTCTGGATTTTCTTATATTAATTTTGCTACATGTGGGAGTTACCTTTTTCTGTTTCTTCATATCTGACATATTTGTACATTTTTTAGGTGTGATTTTAGCTTTGTCCTTTCTCATGATGATTCTTAATCCTGTGAAGTTACTATAACTTTCACAAAATGTTCTTTCTACCTGTCTTAATTACTGTTCTACTGCTGTGAAGAGACACCATGACCAAGGAAACTCTTATAAAGGAAAATATTTAACTGGGGACTTGCTTACAGTTTCAGGGCTTAACTTATTATCATCATGGCAAGGAATATGGCAATAACCAGGTGTGGAGTTTGAGACATAGTTAAGAGTTATATCCTGATTTGTAGCTGGAGAGACAGAGACTGGGCTGGGCATGGCTTTTGAAACGGAAATCTCAAAGCCTACCCAAGTGACACGCTTTCTTCAACAAGACCACACCTCCTAATCCCTAATAGTGTCACACCCTGATGAGTAAGCATTCAAAATGTACGAGGCAATGGGGGCCATTCTTATTCAAAATGTCACACTATCTAAAAGTCAATTTACTGCAACTAAAACAACAATAAAAAATAAAAGTCAACTTATCACATCACTTTCCTGTAACAATAACATCAGACCTATAAAGAGAAATGATCAAAGATCAAACAGTAAATCATTGTTTCAAGGTCATTTTTCAATATTTCATTCTATTTTGAGTTCAATTATCACTTTAGTACCAAATCTTGAACAAAATTTGAAAAGCAATACTTTCAATGTTCTCCTCCACACTTCTGTTATAAATTTCTCAGTGTTTTCTTTTTCTGTCCCAGTTTTCAGATGTCTTACATATCTTGAGAATTGATCATGTAAACGCCTCCCCTGATATGGTCTGGAAAATTCTAACACAAAATCCTTAGGTTCAGAACTGATTTTGAAAACATTCTGTTTAGATTATTTTGAGTTTCCTGTGTTCATAATTAAATATTGAATTTAAAGACGCCATAGGTGGAGCTCTGTTGTCCATAAGATTGACTTTTTCCATCATGTGCTGTTTGCTAATTTTATTCAAAACACTTTCAAGCTAACCAGTGTTCCCATTGTAACCACTGCACAAGAGAGTAGGGGGCAATCTTCAGAATGAAGATAATCTGTGTAACTAGAATCTAAATAACAAAACTCACCCTTCTAAGTTCCTCCACCAAACCACACATCTTCATCTTCCATTTAGGTAATCTATAGGATGCCTAAGAACAGCACAGCAACCCTTATTCCTCGGTGCCTAAGATCCATTAAATAGCACTGATAAGATTCTTCTAAAAATAGTTGGTAAAAATGCAAAATTAGAAAATGATTAATAATAGGAGGTTTGTTTCATGACTTCTTTTGGTAATAATTGAGAAGACCGGGAGTTGGCATTTCATCACTTTGAATCAATTTCCTTTTAAGCAGCATGAAGTTTGGAATAGATAATGCTTATAGTCCATTAGATATACTATTTCTCAACCATTTTTTGAGAACATGAGAGTGCACAAAGCAACTTCACAAAGCAAGCCTTGATGACAGCACTGAAAAGCAGTTATAACTAAGGTAATAAAAATTTGGAGCCAGATAAAGACTGGGATAAATAGCTACTCTGTCTGACATTGCTAAATTTAGGAATTCTTGATAGGCTAATATGTTTTTCTGATCCAGAAAATCATCCCGGTTGTAAAATGTAATAACACAGTGAAATGTTATGAAGGTTAACAGCAATCACCTTTCCAGGTTCATCATCCCCGAACAACCAAGACAGAGTCCTGACATTGCTAATTTCCTGATTCCATACCACTTGCTAAAGGGAACTGCCACAGCAGTTTTTTTTGAACCATGAGGTTTTGTTTTGTTTTTTGTTTTTATTTTTTGGGGGCCATGCTTATATAATTCAACAACTTGTTAACATCCACAATAGAAAAAGAAAACACAGGGCTGGAGAGATGGCTCAGAGGTTAAGAACATGGGTTTCTTTTCCAGAGGACCAGGGTTTACTTCCCAGTACCCTACATTGTACCTCACAATGGGTCCATAACTTTAGTTCCAAGGGATGCACTAGCACCCTCTCTGGTTTCTGCAGGTCTGGACATGTGTGTGGTATGCAGACATATATACAGGGAAAACACCCATACACACAAGGTAACAAAATGGTTGCCAAAAAAGCAAACATTACCCAAGGTTCACAGAATCACTTAAAATAAAGAACATTTCCAAAATTATTGGAATAAAGAAATTTATGGAAAAGCATGTATGTAGTTAAACTTAAAAACAAGACAAAGCACATTCAACTATGGGAAAGTGTTTATTATTTAAAATAAACGTTTGTTACTCTTCGCGTTTTGCAGTGACTCTCCCTAAAGGCTCATGTGTAAAAGATTTATCTAACTCAACTGTGTACTAGTAAAGGCAATCAGATGATGAGGGCAATAACTTGACCAGTGGTTTAGCCCACTCAGACCAAAGTTCAGAGGGAGGACTTATTTGAAGTAAGTCATAGTGCAAGGAGCATTTGTTCAAGATAGTCTTACTAATTGATCCCTACTAACTCACTCAGATCCTGGCTGTCTTGAGGTGACCAGCTTACACCATCATGCCCTTTTGTCAGGCTGAGAAACTGCCCTACCCCAAGCCTAAAAGCAATAGAGCCAGCTACCCATGGGCTAAAATTATAGGCTAAATTAAGTTCTTCTTATGTTTAGTGATTTTTGTTAGGGATTTTTGTGATATGACAGGAACCACATATGTATTTATTAGCATGGATTTGTTTATAATTACAACAATAAATGATTTTTCCTAAGAATGTATTCAAGTATTATTTTTGATATAAAGAACAACTAATGAATCAAGGTTTTCTTTTTTATTTTTTTTATTAAAAATTTCCACCTCCTCCCCTCCTCCCATTTCTCTCC
>LOJH01007038.1:26968-44042 GCA_001685095.1 Ellobius talpinus | reverse complement strand
TGTGTGTGTGTGTGTGTGTGTGTGTGTGTCTGTGTGTACCCATATGAGCAGGGTCAGAGGAAAGCTTGTGGGAGTTGGTTTTCTCTTTCCATCATGTGAATCCTGGGAATGAATTTCAGGTTGTCAGGCTTGACAACAAATGCCTTCATCTACTATAATGTCTTTCTAGCCCCAATTTTTTGACTGTTTAAAATAGCATGACTGGATGGCTAGGAAGACTTTGGCATCTGCTATGCCAGGAAGCCATGAACACCAGATCCACTCCATTTTCCTATGAGCAGTTTCAACAAGTGCAGATCATGAAGACCTTTCAGTACAAGCAGATGAACAAGAGAGCAAATATACCTTTGATGAGTCCTTTTATTCCTTAAGTCTCCTCTTTGGTTCTTGTCCAGTGAGTGAGAACCCCTGTTTAATATACTGGACATGTTTATAGTGAGGCTTAGGGTTGGTCTGGGTCCAGAGAAGATCAGAGATTGGGACCAATCTGCATGAACTGCAGAAGTTTCGGAAATGTTTCTCCCCTGTCCATGCCTGGACGTAGTCTTCAAGGGCAGACGGGGGCTGTGGCCTACTGAATTATTACCCCCACTCGTTCATGTCACCCTTTTTCCAGATGCTGGTTGTAGCCTCCTGGTAGGTGGAATATAGTTCTTGTCCCTTTGGCATTGGGATTGGCCATGTGACTTGCCTGTGGTGTGCACACAGAGATGACAATGTGCTAGTTCTGAGCACGAGCCGTAGGAGATACTGTGTATTTCTGTGCATCCCTCTTGAGTTTCTAAGAGTTTCATCTTTCTGAAGAGGAAGAACAAGCCTTTGAAAAATGATTGATCCAAGGAGAATGAGAAACATGCAGAAAGATCAGAGCTACCTAGCTGACCCACATACCTACTGAGAGAAGCTGACCCTGCTCAACCAATCCACGTAGCTTTGAGGCAATGTGAAGCTTGTTTCAACCACTGTGTTTTGGGAAGTTTGTAATGCAGCATTATTTTGGCAATAATTAACTGATACACTGGGCCATATTTGTGTCTGTGCTTACTTCTAACCAAGTGTGTTTGGCACACAAGAAAGAATATGCTGAGTGAGAAAAATACAGATTTGAGTATGAAGCCTCTGTCTTGAGCCTGAGGTGTGCTGGCTGTAAGCAGAGGTTCCTCTCCATCTGTTTGCCTTGTTTTTGGGTTTCGTTAGGATGAAATTGTGAGGCTAATCCCCGTCTACAGTGTCATAGCTGAGGAAAGGGAGAATGGACAATAGGTGGCAAGTCAAGGCATGGAACCCAAGCTTGGCTATGGAATGGCTACCCCGATGCTATGCTGAAGAAGACAATACATAGCCTAGGCTCTGTGTAGGCCAGACGGTCACCGGGATACTCCTGTTTCCTCCTTTCTAGAAGGTGGTTGCTGCCTTGGGGTTAAGAACCATACAAAGGGCCTGTGACAGGCATTTTCCTCATCCTTTTTCTGGGAAGGATGACCTAGCTCTCTTTGAAAGGCTGTTTGAAGAGGTCAGGTGGGGAAGGTGAATCTGGGCTAAGAAAGGGATGAGCATGGTAAGAAATGCTAGCCCTGGGCTCTTTTTCTGTGAGAAATGCTCCGAGGCTCGCTCTCTCTCATAGTTGAGGCCTCTGAGGCTTCACAATGCTGGGTCATTTGATAGAGTTTGTAGAAATAGGGTTTGGAGCGTGGCAGTCTGACTCCAGAGGTCTATCTTGGGACTGCCCAGTGGTCTCATGTTATGCTACACATAAGCATAACCCATAGAGCTTTCAGGGGGCACAGGGTCAGGCCCGATACTGCAAACCAGTCAAATGGGATCTGTCTTGTGGACTGCTGGCGTGGCAGGAGGCAAAACACATTGCATTCAGGGGGCTCTAAGTTTAACCCAAAGAACCAACAAAACAAAACAAATCCCCAAACACCAAGCCTGCTAGTGAAAAATCTCCCCAGGCAGTCTGAGAGGGAGACTCTCATGGCCTGAGTCCCATGCCATTCCCAGCGGGGCAGGGATTGTCCTGGGGAGCTGCGTTGTGAGAGGGAGCCAGCATGGGCAGGAGGGGGCTTGCCCTTGCTTGAGCCTGTGATCTCAAGGAAGCAATTAATGAGGCCTCTTGTGTCAGAGATGCAATTCCTGTGCTGAGAGCCCGGTAGCCCCAACTCACATGAGACGGAGTGTGGGTGAGCGTGATGCTCGCTAACCGTATGAGTCTCATTTTCTTTGCACGCCGTCTGTGTGCCTTTGTCTTTGTCCACCATTCCTACTGGCCACCATGGGAAGCCCTCATTGGAGTTAAGAAAATGATTGTTTTGACTTACAGAGGAAGAAAACCACCTTAAAGTGTAATAAATAGGGAGGCAACTATATGCTATGTAAATATGCAATCTATAACCACACTGGAGGAGTGCTTGCTTAGAAGAGGGACATTTAGAAGAGTAAAGCCAGGAAGTTTGAAGAGTAAGTGAAACCGATCCATCTAGAGATTTGTTCTATTTGGGAGCCATTTAGGCTGTGCAGAGGCAAGAACCTGGATAAGGCTTCATATGCTGGCGATAGCATACGGTGATCCAGGGTTCCTGGAAGAGAGCTGTCTAGAGTAGGCATGGTAAAACCATTGCAGCAGGTGTTGCTCAGAAACAAGTTGGTGTAAGCAAGTGATCAAGACTCAGCACTCAACAGATGTACACCGTGGCCTCTGATGAGGGCTCCTTTCCCTAAAGGTGTTGATGGAAATTTCCCGTACTCAGAGACTTCTTTTATTGAGAGTGGGCCAGCAAAGTAGAGGGATCAAGGGGGTCAGAAAGACTAGAATTGAGGCAGCAGATAGGGAGTCCACAGCCCTGATGGAGAAAGGTGGGTACAGCTTGGCTGGGGTGGCAGGTATGAGGGCTGGAGCCTGCCACCAATCTAGCCATAGACTGGGGTGCTGCTTCTCTGCCGAGATGGAGTTGGGAACCAGAACATTGTTTACACGGGTGGGGTTGTGCTCTGTTCGTGGTGCAGAGGCCATGCTGTGAGCTGGTTGTAGAGTTCCACGGGTGGAACGACCCACGTGAACGAAGCGTAGTACCACTAAGTGCCGAGGCGCTTACTCTGTGGCAGGCTCCGCACATGCGTTCTCTGCCTCACCTGCGAGGAATCCTTTTATTAATCTTCTTTACACAGCTGAGGACTATCAGGCTTACAGCGTGTGCATGTTTGTGTACATGTCCAGGAGTATATTCAGACATGTGTCAATACCTCCTTGAGTAGAAGTGTCCTGTCCCAGAGGAGAACCACAGAACCTTTGCTGACGGAAGCTCCATTTCAAGCAGGTAGCCATGACAGCTAGCACTCATTGAGGTTTGCCACAGGCCACAACTTTTGTGCCTTGATGAGTCCTCTAAATTCTATAAGGTAGTTTTTAAAAATCCCTCTATTTAATTTTTTTTCCAGAAAGGGGAGTACAAAGAAACATGCATTGGGTATAGATTTTGTTTGGCCATAATCTGTCTTGGGGTGGTCCTGAAGGACTTCCTATAACACTTACAAAGCCTGTATGTTGTACAACTTAAGGAACATAATTTGGACTATGGCCACTATATCTGGATAGTTGTCAGGACACACTTCTAGCTATTTGGGCTGGGTGGGATTTTGGGACCCATGTCTTTTCACTCCAGATTCCTGACCAGAACTGCCAGCATGCAGTGTGTGTCCTGGACAGATGTGGGGTATGCCAGCTCCCCAGGCCTCTTATGTAGTTTATGGAACTGCCTCTTCAAAATATACACACACACACCAGAGAGAGAGACATACATAGACAGACAGACAGACACAACACACACAGACATATATGGATGGACACACACAACACACACAGACATATACAGATGGACACACCCACAACACACATACAAAAGTGACACATACACAGACAGACATACACAATACACACAGACACACATACAACACAGAAAGACATACACAGACAGACACACACAACACAGAGAGTCATAGACAGACAGATACACACGACATACATACACAACACACATACACACACACTTGAATCCACCCACTGGACAGTTGCACGTGAGACACTGTGAAGCGGTATTGTGGCTAATTCTTCCTCTAATGGCCCATACAAGGCTTACTCAATGTCTATGAGAATTTTGCTATCTTCTTGTTTTGCTGTAGCCATAGCCATTCTAGTAAAATAACGCATGATAGAAAACTTTTAATGCTACAACAAAGTATTTATAATGTCTCAATATAACTTTCTGGATTCTCCTCCAAGCTACCAGGTAATTCCAGGGGAACCCCTTGTTTTCATTACACACCCCTAGGCACCCCTAGGAAGCCATCCATGCAGAGCTATAGCTATTTGACTCTCTGCCTCTGGAAATGTCAGTCAGAGAACTTGGAAGTAATTGGGACTGTCTCTTAAGTTTGGCGTCCTGGCTACCCCAAGACAAGAAGAATTGTCATTGACAAACTGTGTGTCACCTAGGACAGCAAAACTGATGCTCAGTGAGCTGTCACTAGGCCTTGCGCCTGGGCTTCAGGCCTAGGCATTCCTGTAGGGTCTGTGTGGGGGTGTTCCTTGTCCCAGTAATATTTGTATTGTGTTTATGTTCACTGCGGGGTTTCCAAAGGCAGGTATGACACATTCTTTAGCCTACAGTTCTTAACCTGAAATCCTTACATTCTAGGACTCAACTGACCTCTGTCAGTTCATTTTCATTATTTCTGAGCTCCTTCACTTTTCTCCTCCATGCTCCATCTCATTGTACCCTTTAATTCTGACTGTCTGTACCCAAACTTCAAACCCTTAGGCCCTCCCCGCCATTAGCCACCACTCAATATTTCCATCTGACTCCTTACACAGGCCATTTGAGTTCAGTCAGAGCCCTTTGTCCCCCCCTGACCAATGACACCAGAGAGGCTTGGTCAAGATGCAGCTCTAGAACAGAGCGTAGACCTGAACTCATTGTCTCTCCTCCCATCCACACTTCCCAGTGCATGTGCCTCCCCCACTGTCAACACATCATATCAAAGTCAGGAAGAACTGCCTAGTGCCTGATACTCATATTTTCCCTGTTCTTCTCTGATCCCATGTGCTCCAATTTTATATATAAAGACTTGTAATCTAGATACAATGCTGTGCTCTGTTTTTCTAACCTCACTCCCTGCCATGAATGTTTCCTGTGTGATCTCAAAGCCTTTGTAAAAGTTGTTTTAATGATTGCATCTAGATGAAGAATTGATGTTCCGTAGCTTACCTGTTGTTTCCTCTTATTGGACATCATGGCCGTCCCAGTCTTGTTTTGGACAGGGGTCAAAACCTGCATGAGTAGTGTTTTATTGTTCTCTTTGAGTCCGTTCTTGAAATAGTCTTTGAATATTCACTGACAGAAGGTTTTCTGGAGCAGGTCAGAGGGCAGAGGGAGAACTGTGTTTGGTGACTACCACCTTACTGACTGTACCTTCGTGTTCTCTGCTCCACAATGGGACGGGGACCGTCGCTTTCAGCCTGGAACCCAAAACTTTCAGGAATCCCTTTCTCACAAGGACTTCTGACCCTGCATCAGTCTGGCCTGCCACTGCACCTGCCACACACTGCTACCTCTGTTGTCATTTTCATGTCCCATGGTTGCTCAGGCCAGCCTTTTTTAGACAGCTTGCTGTTGGTACCCAAGATTTTCCTTTGAGCTCATGTTTCATACTGCGCTGATCTATCCATCATATGCTTATTTGACTATTGTCAGTCTCGCCCACTAGATTCTAATCTTTGCCAGAGAGGGAGTATTGCTGCCTCTCTTCCCCAGTGCTCGGCATGCAGAATGGGCTTCATAAGTGCAATAAGAATGGAAAACACAGCTTCCACGTGCCCACAACAGCACTGCAAATGGCGGCTGCTGCCGCTTTCAGCTTGGCTATCCCTGAAGAATATTCTCTTTCCATCACTGAGAACTGTACCTCAGAGGTCCAGGACTCAAAGCAGAGTTTTGTGTGAAGAACAGGAGGCAAGAATGGCAAACATATTCACAGTGTTCCGGGGAGAGTGGGTGCATCTGTAACAGAGGGATTCCTTCTGAGGAACTTAACTCTGTTGACTGGGACCATGGACAGAGCGTCCATTCTCTGGGTCTCATTTTCCTCACATTTGTGCTTGGTATGCACCATGTTCTTCTAGTCTTGGTGATAAAGTTATCCTCCTCCATCCCTTTGTCTTTTTGGGCTTGTTAAACTTACCCTGGGCCCCACGTCTTTGCCTTTCTCTTAGGTATTTGGGGGTACTATTTCTTATGAAAACACATCCCATTCAACTGAAAAGCATTCTTTCAACTTACTGGGGGAAAAGAGGAGCCAAGAATTTAATCCAGATGTTCAGAGCAACTGGAAATGACTATTTTAAAAAAATCTTCCAAATGTGGTTTTAATTATGTGAATAAATAATGAAGTAAGAAGTGGGTAGGATTGATCTGTCAGGTAGATTAAGCTCAGCAGCCAAGTGCAGGCATGTGGAGGCAGGGGACCTGTCAGAGCCCTGTCACTTGGTGGAGGCCTTGCATGCTTCCAGCTTTTGTGTGCTATATCTTTTTCCTTCCTGTCTTTGCCTCACATCCCAGGCACCTGCCCTCCAGCACACCATCCATTTGTAGGCCATGCGAACAGGTTCAGTGCACTGCCTTAGGTCCCAGGAGATTATGCAGTCTGATACCAGTCTGGTTTCAGTGACTCCTGAGTGTGGTACATGCTGTAGTGTAGGCACAATTGCAGGGACGGATGCTCCATTGTCCTCAAGACCTGGGGGTTAGGTTTGTCCAGGCATGATTCTTATCATTCAGTTGGCTGAGGATTGCTTTGAGAATAGCTCCCAAGTATCCCGTGCTCCTTCAGTGACACGTTACCTGTCCGATGCCAGCTGGGGCTGGCCTTTAGATTGACTGAGCCTGGTGGCAATCTGCCTGTCTGCCTCATCCTTGAAGCAGGAATCAGTACTTTGGGAGGGAAAATAGGACTCAGCTACACAGGTGAGTCTGAGTTGTGTTCCTGATGCATTGGGGGATACAGTGTTGGGCCTTCTCATTAGGAGCTTGGTACCCACACACCTGCTGAATCCTTGTTCCTAGAGACATGGTAACTTGCAGAGCAAGGGTGTAGGGGGGATAGGGGCCCAGGTGCACCCTGGGCTGGCTGGCAGCTTTGTAGAAGGAGTGAGCATCTCCTTTCTGCGTGGCTTAGAGTTGAACCCTGTGATGGATATCTCAGTTGCCAACTGACTACTATCTGGACTTAACGAAAATCCAAGCAGCTGGGCACACCTGTGAGGGATTTTTCTCATTTAAGTCATTTGAAGTGGGAGGACCCTTCTATAATCAGGATCTTTTGAGGCGGGAAGATCCACCTTTAATCTGGGCCACAGCATCCGCTGGAAGCCTACATAAAGGACATGGAAGAAGGAAGCTTTTGATCTTTGCCTGCTTGTTCTTCCTGGCAAATCCATTCCTTCAGTGGCATTAGAGACTGCTTCTCTGGGATTCCAGGATGTATTGAAGACCAGCTGGTATACTCAGCCTCACAGACTGACAAACTACTGGATTCTTCAAATTTCTGCTGTTAGCTGGCCATTGTTGGACTAGCTGGACCACAGCCTGTGAACCTCTCTAATAAACCCCCTTCCTAGATCAATGCATCTGGTTATTCTATCAGTTCTGTTTCTCTAGAGGACTCTGACTGATACAAGCCCTGTCCTCTATTTCCCTAAGCCTGTTCTTGCTAACTCTGAAAAGTTAAGAAACTGAGAGAAGCAGATTGAGGGAGAGATCACGTCTACTTCCATGTTAGAGTGGAGCATGTGTGCAAGTGTGTGTGTGTGTGTGTGTGTGGTTTGAATAGACTCCTGGGTTACTCTTGAGAGTCACATGTATGAAGAATGTCCAGTGGAAGGAGCTGTTCTTCTGGGGCCCAGGATAGGTGATGAATGAATGAATGAATGTCTACAGAGAGCCAGGAACACCCTGCAGTGTGTGCCCGGTGCTGTCACTGGATGACTAATTTATTTCTGGTGTGCAAGACTTGGCCCAGCTTGCTTAGTAATGACTTTCTGCTTCCTTCATGACATGACTGGGGGAGAGCGAAGTGATCAATATGCCTGGGGGGTGTTGCCTTTGTCCTTATTCTCCTTGGGGGTATAGTATATGTGCATTCTGAAAGGGCTCCCAGCTATTGTAAACATTTTATATAATGGCCGAGCATGGTGTGAGATGATGTTAAATGAAGCAGGAATCTGTCCCTATCTTCCAGGAAGGTGCTGCATGAACCAGATGTAGAAAATTACCTTCTGGCTTGTCTGCAGTGTCAATGCTTCTCTACCTATGCTATAGCTCCTATTACTGACACTTGTTCTTGGGATCTGGGACTCTGAGCATTGAGCCCTTCAGTAGAGCCTCCCTCAGTGATACATGGAGTGCCTAGCCCCTACTGAACCGAGGAAGGCTCAGGGACCGAAAAGCTGTGGCCTTTACTCAACTTTACATGGATCTACCGAGGGCCTCTTAATTGATTACCTGAGCCATCTGGTCCCCGGCCTCAGGGCAGCCTCAGGAGGCAGAGTGGTATCCGACTCTAGCTGTACCCTCTTTCCTGGCATTGTCCTTTGTGCAGCATACAAGATGCAGAGGTCTGTGACCTTCCTGTTGGCCTTCATTCACCTTGTGCTACTGCTCTTTTCTTCTTCCCTTGATCTCATGACTGACTTTAATTGCCCTATGGGAAGGTTCAATTCTCTCTGTTTGGGCTTCTTGCTTCAGCTGGGCCCAGACGGAGCCCTTTTAGGACTAGACACATCTATGTTGGGGAAATCATGTGTGAATTATTTCTCGGCAGGAGAATATTGTTCTTTCTGTAATGTAAAGTGAGTAGTATGGGCTGGTGAGTGTGGACTTTAGAATGCCACTCCAGACCTAGGCCTTTTTTGTGATGTGGGCCATCGCCTTTTCATTAGTTTTCCATGTCCTGGGGTATCCTTATCAAAGCCTCAGCTTTTCATCAGTTCTACCAGCTCTAGAATCAGATGATTCTTTACCATCCAGTGGTCGTTCCTCTGCTCTAAATCACCATCATTCTTAGCTGCTTGCATAACAACCCCCTGCTTCTCTCCTTGATCTCTAGAGCTTGGTGTTCTGAGGCAGCCAAAGAGATCTTCTTAACATCCTGGCCAACCATGTATTTGCTCTGCAATTCATTCTTCTGTTTCACCAGGGCAACAGTTGGATTCTCTACTCCAAGCCATGATGGGCGAACACACTTCCTGAACTGCACAGGATGTACCTCATCCAAAGAATGAATTTTTACTTTCAAAATGTACTGGTTTTAAATTTTAAAACATTTATTTATTTAGTATGTATGCATGTATATAAGGGTTTATGTATTTTTGAGTGGGTGCAAGTGTGTGTGTGTATGTGTGTGTATGTATGTATGTGTGTGTGTATTTATATGGGCCAGAGGTCAACCCAAAGAGCCATTCTTCAGGTGGCATCTTCCTTGTTTTCTTGAGACAGGGTCTCTCACCAACCTGAAGCACACAGAATAGGCTAGGCTAGGCTGGGTGTCCAGCAAGCCTCGGGGCTCTGTCAATCTGTGTCTCCCAAACTGGGGTTACAATTGTGCAATACCATTCCCAACTTTTTAAACATGGGTTCTGGAGGATCAAAATCTAGTCCTCATGCTTACAAAGCAAATGCTTTCCTAACCGAGCTATTATTTACTTAACTGTGTTCTGGTTTTCTATAGGTGAATGTGCATGCTCTCTTAGTTAGGGTTTCTATTGCTGTGAGGAGATACCATGACTATGGTAACTCTTATTAAGGAAAACACTTAACCGGGGCTAACTTTCAGTTCGGAGGTTTAATCCATTATCTTTATGGTGGGAAGCATGGCGGCATGTAGGCAGACATGGTGCTGGAGAAGGAGCTGAGAATTCTGCGTCTTGATCTGCAGGCAGTAGAAAGTGAAAGCCCACCCCCAGTGACATACCTCCTCCAACAAGGCCACACCTACTCCAACAAGGCCAAATCTCCTAATAGTATTACTCTCTATGAGCCTATTGGGGACCATTTTCTTTCAAACCACTACACATGTAAGTATATTCAAAATAATACTCAACTAGGAATAACCTGATGTCCTTCTATTAGCAAATGGATTATAAACAATAGTACATATTTACAATGGAATATCACTATTGAAAGGGAGCAAGCATTGGGCACACATGGCACATGGGTACACATGACACATATGCTGAGTGAAAAGAGCAAGGCTCATTAAAAAGATCCATAGACTTATACTCTAATTGTATGATAATCTGGATCCAGAACACCATAGGGGCAACCAACTGCCCAGTGTTTCCAAGGCTGAGGCTACATGAATCAAGTACCCAGAGCCATGAGGGAAATTTTGTGAGTGATGACACTGTTCTGTAACTTGATTATGGTGTTGGTTACATCACTGTCTAAATTTGTCAGATTCAAATAACTGTACATGGGAAAGAAATGCATTTTCCTTTGTGCAAATTATGCTTCAGTTTAAAAAATGTGTGCTGTTTGGAGGATGAGTTGTATGCTCCATCAACCTCTACCCTCTCGCTCAACCCAGCCGTTTATCCTCTCTTTGACCTCCTCTTCTGCTGTTACCTTCCTTTCTCCCTGTGCTCCAACTGCCAGGCTTTCCTCACTGTTTCTTGAGTGTGTGACAATTGTCCATGAATGTGACTGTGCACATGTGTGCTCCTCTACTTGGAGCCGCTTCCTGTTCCCCTTACTTCCTCAGAATCTTTGCTCCGAAGTCTCTGTCAGTTGCTGATGAGCAAGTGAGCCCCAGGACTTGCTTGCTTGAATGTCTCCTAGACTGCTTTATGTTGGCTGTGTGTCTCACTTACTGATGACCATGTGATCCTCAGGACTTGCTTGCATGAACATCTCCTAGACCGCTTTATGTTGGCTGTGTATCTCATTCACAGATGGCTACGTGAGCCTCAGGACTTGCTTGCACGAACATCTTCTAGACTACTTTAGGTTGGTTGTGTGCTTCATTAACTGATGACCATGTGATCCTCAGGACTCACTTGTGTGAACATCTTCTAGACTGTTTTAGGTTGGCTGTGTGTCTCATTCAGGGTGGAATCCATGGACCCTGCTTTCAGCATCTTGGCTGCCTATGTAGACTAAAGGAGCAGCAGTTACCTAAAGGCTATACTTTTGGTCTTGGCAAGAGTACAAGATGACAAGCCCTTGCACTATTGTGTCAAGCCTTTGCTTGTGTCACATCAGATAGTATACTATTGGCTACAGCAGGTCAGGCTAAAGTATAACTCCCCGTGGGGTTACACAGTGCATATAAAAATAACCCCCGATAGCCCCAGTAAGCCCTTCCCTGATCATATTGCTAAGTCCTTATTGCCTATTCTATTGTTTCCTAACCCTCCCCTCTGCTTCTTTCCCTCAACATGTGTGACTTTAATCACTTATCGTACATTTCATTTATTAATCCTATTTACTTTCTGTTTTCTTTGCTGGAGTGAAAGTTTCACCCAAGCAGTGACATCCCATCTGTTCTGTTCATTCCCGTATCTCTACTGCCTAGAAAAAACTCAATAAATATTTGGCTAAGTGATTGAATAGGACCATGCTAAGAATTTATTGTGGTGATCTGTGAGCCGTGTTTTCAAGTACAGTCCTGTACACGGGGAGTGCGCAGTAATTGGTGGCTGTTATCACTCTGGAGTGAATGCTCTTGGCAGAACTGGTGATTCAGCTGTGTGTCTGAAGGTGACTCTTATATGGTAAATCTTTAGTTATGGTCTCAGAGATAAGGCCTTAAGATCCTGGGGAGGCCATCGCTTGCCTGGAGTCAGAAGCTGTCTGAGTTTGCTCTGACCCACAGCAGGCATATTTTCTCCAGCTCCTTCATGCCAGGGGTCGGGTACAAATTTCTTACCCTATACCAGTGATCTGCCAAGTTGGAAGAACTGATGGCATTGCAAGCACAGCTCTTTGGCAGGGAGAGGACTTAACTTTAACCCCAAACACCCACTAAGGTTCCTCAGGAGCCAGGTGCAGTGCAGGACATCTGAAATACCAAAGGCTGCCTCTTGCTGTGCCCAGCACCAGTAGTTCCTGAGCGTGGAGACATCAGAGGGCAGCTTTCTGCCCCCTGGAAGCAATCAGATCTTGGGGATGGATGGCTGAGCTTGCGGACAGAAATGATCAGACACACACTCAGGAGCTGCGTGGCTCCTCCTGCTGAGAAGAGAGGCACAGGAAAGGGCATGATGGATGGGATGTGGGATGATTTGTGAGAGTCATCGCATTTGGTCGGTGACCCCCTCATGAATGACATTGGGTTGGAGGAGCTGGATGGTGTCAAATGTGGAACTTCAAAAAGATGAATTTGACCTTGAGTGGCAGATTCTGGCCTGGTCAAAACAAAGGGCCTGAGCTGAGCCCTCTCTCACTGCCTAGTGCATGTTTTTGCTCTATCCCTCTACCTGAGAATTTGCTGGGTATCTTTTGGTCCTCTATTACAGACCCTGAATTTTGGCTCCTCTGTGCATCCCCAGGGCACAGCAGGGTGTTCTGCCCCAGCAGTATCAGCAATTATTTGGAAAGTAAAGAATATGTAGTGAAGATGCTATAGGCGAGGCCCTAAACATGGCTTCCAATCTCCATTAGTTGGACCCTTTCTCCTTCCCTGTAGAGTTCTTACCCACTGGGGAGGAGAGCTGCATTATAGGCCTGGACTCCTAACCGCTGGCTTGCCGCCCTCCTGGAACTGAAGGGCACATTCTGGTCCTCTCTTTACTACTTAGGGTTATTTGGCTCTGAAATTCTCTCTGCTTTGGGTCTTTCCTTTCTGTTCTGTAAAGTGGGAACTGCAAGTTTTATTGGCTTGCTGAATAGAACAGTTGTAAACACCCTGTCTGTGCATGTGTGTGAGTAGCATTATGTAGCGCCAAGATGTCATTGGTAATATTGCTTTACATGGGAGCTAATGTCAGTCAGCAAGGAAGGGGACTCGTAATAGAAGAGTTTAGAGACAATAGAGTTTAGAGAGAATTAAATATACTGATCATTTCCAGTGCACAAATGTGTAAAGAACATGATAAAACAAACCATGGGAAGAAGTGCCGCCTGTTAGCAAACATATGGAAAACCTCTAAAACTTCACATGTAATCAAAGCAATGCAAATTAAAGCAGGGTGGCATTTTTAACCACTCAGTTAAAGAACCCCCAGTACCAGCTAGATGTTGGCAGAGTGAAACATTGTCTGTTCTGTACCCTGTAGAGGCATCCCAGGAGAGATACTTCAATACATAGGATATGTGCCATAGAGAAAGTTTGTTCCCTTTGACTTGGAAATTCTATTTCCTGGAATATCTCTTAAGAAATTACTCAAACCATAAAAATTTTCTGTATAAAACTGTTCAAAACAGTTTGAAAAGAAAAGGTGATTTGTAGAGCCACATATAATATGTGGCTAAGGAAAAAGTAGCATGAAGCTGTCCTATCTTGGACATGTAGTACCCTTGGCATCAGATGAACATAGAGTGTATAAGGGAATAAAAAGATGAAATACTGCATCTATCATTTTGTTGCCTCAGGCGAAGTTCTATAGGGACATTTGCATAGAACTAAATTTGGAAATGACAAAAACCAAAAGAGCCAACAAGGTTGTGTTTTTAGAAGGAAAGTGGCAGCTTAAACACTGTCATTTAAGAAACATGTACTCTTTTTGAATTGGGCTGATAGTGTAGTGACCACATTGACCTAAGAATTCGTGAGGTCCTGGGTGCTTCAGAATCAGGGGTGAAGGCCTAGCAAAGTGTGTTCCCAGGCTGCTTGAGCAGTGCTTTCATCTGGATTGTTATTGGTAAGCCACCCTGGAAAACAGCCTCTGCATTGCATTTCTCTGTACGCAAAGCTGACGTTTTCTTTCACATTTAGTTACTTATCACTATCTATTTTATTTTTCCTAAGAGGTAAGCTGAACATTTTTTCCTTCTGCTCACAAACGTCAGAGGAAGTCTTATAAAAATTGTGACCATGGTCGATTATCTCCCATGTTTAGGGATAAAGACTACTAAGAGCTCGTTTCCTATCTGCCCATGTTTCCCACATCCATGGTATCCCTTAATTATTGCTTATCCTTTTTATAAAAAGCAGAGGTTGGCTAAAACCATACACTTCCTTTCTCTGTTTTTCATTTGAAATATATGGTAGACATTTTTGTGAGTGTTATATAGAATTCTTAGAATAATATTTATTTTCATATATTGCTGGTGGTAATGTAAACTGGTATATTTTGGTATAACAGTATCTATTATGATTTAAAAAATTCACAGAAACATCCCTATAAAGAGCTATCTCAGTGTTCACTTGACAATAGGTGTTGTAGCCCAAGCTGGCCTTTTGGTTTATGAGAAATTAAGAGATGTGTGGCTCTCATGTCCTATGCATCCTGGGGGCAGTTATGGAAGCTGCATGGGAGCTCATTGTGTGAGACATTATGGGTTGATGGGAGCCCTAGTGACACTGGGTGACCAGGACATGTTCAAGGTTAACACTTGAATCCAGACTCTGTCATTTCAGTTAGAGCTGGAAGTTAGAGTTGAGAAGGGACAGCCTGTCTATCAAGCACCTGTCATGTGAAAATGTTTTACATTGCTTTACTTAAGAACAGGTACCAGTCAGGTGGGACTGCAGTCAAATCGTAGCTCATTACTTACCAGGTCCTATGATAATCCTGGGCAAGTTCCTCCCCACCTCTGAGCCTCTAATTCCTCTCTTTGTGCCATAGCAATGCTAACTAGCTTCCCTTAGTGTTAGGGAGATCTCTGAGCAGAATACCACAATACTGTTTCCATAGTCAATGATTGATAAAAGTAGGAGCAATCATTACTATTGTCATTTATCAATCTTGGTACTCACTGCAGGCTCCAAATACATCTGAAGAAGTAGAGCAGTTGTACATCTTAAGACTCTACTTTGGTTCTTTAGCCTAGCCAAATTGGGGTATAGGCCTTTGGTCTTTGAGTTATGTCCAATTCTTGTGTGTATTTGTAGAGGAGCTGCTTGGCACTTTACCACTGCACATATCCAACTAGGGATTTGTAAGAATTCTTTTGGATCTCCTAAATCTGATAGAAGTTAGGAATGTATTATAATTGTTGTTTTCAAAACTCATCTTGTTTCAGATTTATTTATTTTACTTTACACATATATATGTTTTGCCTGCATGCATGTATATGTGCCATATATGTGTCTATTGGATCCTCTGGATCTGGCATTATGGATGGTTATGAGCCAGCATGTGGCTTCTGGAAATTGAACCCAGGTCCTCTACAAGAACACCAAGTGCTCTTAACCTCTGAACCGTAGCTCTAGTGCCCATATACTGAAAATTTTCAAAGAGTGCTTTTTGTCATCTAAATGGAAGGTGACTATTTAGCCTTCTTAGTACCATTATTGAAGATAATCTCCTATCTCTAGTGCCATTCTTCAAACTCTGGCAAATGTCAGTTGGCTGCACATTCTTAATTTCTTAATTTCTGAACTCTCTACTCTGGTTATTTAGTCTATGTTGTTTTCTGTACACTGGCTTTACTGCATGTATTGAAGACAAGTACTGGGCTGTCTCCAGCTTGATTTGGGGCTCAGGGTTTCTTTGATTATGATTCTAGAAAAGTTTTATTTATTTATTTTTCTGTCTCTGTGAAAAGTTTCATTGGTAACTTAATGGGGGGAGATACATTAAATCTATAGATTGCCTAAAGTAGGAAGGATGTTTTAATATTTATTCTTCCCACGAGACTCCTCCTCCTTCCCTCTTCCTTTTCTCCTCCCTCCCTCCTCCACCCTGCCAGCCATCCCTTTCCCTTTCTTGCTCTCTTCCTCCCTCTTCAATTCCTTTCATTAATGTGCTATAATTTTCATTGCAGAGATAATCCACTTCCTTGGTTAAATTTATTCCCTAGATAATTTATTGCAAAGGAGGAGGGGAAAACCAGATGTACTTATATAGAATAAGATGAATCCTACCATCTCACTATATAAAAAAATCAACTCCAGACAGTAAAGGGCCTACAGCTATAAAAGTGCTGGAAATGAAAATAGATGATACATCTCAAGGTACTTGGAGCAATGGTTTCTTAGCGTGACCCACAAAGCTTAGGCACCAAGAGGAAAAATAGGCAAAGGAGAGTCTAATATAGCTAACTAAGAAGTGTCTGTAGAGCAAAGAACACAGTGAACAGACAGCCTGCAACATGGGTTAAATATTTACCAACTGCTCATTTATTAGGAATTAAGACAAAGACTATATAGACCTTCAAACAACAACAGCGGTGACAGCAACAACACCCAATCTGTTTGAAAACTGAGCATTTCTTAAGAGAAGATATGTAAATTGCCAATGTATGTATTAAAATATGCTCAGCATCATCAAATATTAGAAAAATGCTAATAAAATGCAATGAGATATCATCTCACCCTAGTTAGAATGGCTGTTATCCAAGAGGTAAAAAACGAATGCTGGTCATCATGCAGAATATGGAAGCTCTGATACATTGTTGGTCATGGTACGGAATGTGGAAGGAAGCTCTTATACATCATTGGTCATGATTCTGAATGTGGAAATTTTTATACATCACTGGTCATGATGTAGAATATGGATGCTTTTATACATCATTGGTCATGGTACAGAATGCAAAAAGAAGCTCTTATCCATCGCTGGTCATGGTGCAGAATATGGAAGCTCTTATACATTACTGGTCATGATGCAGAATATGGAAGCTCTTATACATCACTGGTCATGATGCAGAATATGGAAGCTCTTATACGTCACTGGTCATGGTGCAGAATATGGAGGCTCTTATACATTACTGGTCATGATGCAGAATATGGAAGCTCTTATACATTGCTGGTCATGGTGCAGAATATGGAAGCTCTTATATGTCACTGGTCATGATGCAGAATATGAAAGCTCTTATACGTCACTGGTCATGGTGCAGAATATGGAAGCTCTTATACGTCA
>LOJH01007038.1:0-14928 GCA_001685095.1 Ellobius talpinus | reverse complement strand
CACACACACACACACACACACACACACACACACACACACACACACACACTGAGACCCACAACTACTGAATACGCAGTTTTACATAGCCATTAATATTCAGACATAGAAACCTTATGGAGGTCCCTGGTGGACACAGACACAGGTTCCATCTTCTAATATAAAGTCATTCACAGTAGGCAGGCTACAGGAGGTATAGATGGAAGAGATGTACAAGCATGGAAGAGAAAGGAAAAGCTTGATGACCCTCCTCTCTGTAAGTAAATTTATTTTCTAATCTCAAAGTATAGCTAATTTCATCTTCAGAGCCTCAGGTGTGTTCATTGTCCTGACCTATGAATACAGAAAAGCAAAGGAAGTGAAAGCTGTGGTAGTTTACAATGCGCATGGCAAATGGTGTTCTGCAGTTCACGGTTCTGCAGTTCACAGTTTTGCAATGTACTTGTGCTCCTGGTGCTCTACTTCAGGGCAGGTCCTGACCACAAGATATGGGAAAAGGCTAAGTCCCTTCACTTCCCTAAGTACCTGTGCTAATGTGCAACTCCATCTAGGACCTTGGTGTGTATACTAACACACACACACACACACACACACACACACACACACACCTCTGTCCAACTGTATTTGTGACTACCTGTGGATTCTGCGGAACCCTCAGATGGCCATGGTTGTGAACTCCTGCCCTTGGCTTCATTTTGGACTCTGGTACTGTTTCGCTGTCTCACTTTCCTTTTTTTTTAAAAAAAATTAATAATATTTTTATTATTTTGAGAATTTCATGCAATGTGTCTTGATCATATTTACCCCATCTCCTTCCAGACCACACACGCCTCCTTCTTACCTACCCAGCTTCATCTTCTCCCTGTCTCTTGTCTTTCTGGCTCTGTCTCCCCCATTCCCCCACATCAGATACAATTCGTGCCCACATACTCTTGGGCGTGGGGCCTGCCCTTAAGGAAAACGGCCTCTTCCTCTTCTAGCTACCAAGTGCCAATAGCTCCTCAGCTAGGACTTCATCCCCCACCCCATGCTTAGGTTTTATCTGGATTGCTGTCTCATTTTCTTTATCTCTAAAGACAGAGATAGGAATTCTAATTTCAAATCTGTTTGCTTGCATGTTCAGTGATCCAACAGATGCAAAAGGGCTTGGCAGACAGCCTTCACATGTTTACCCATCTGCAAATATGTCAACAGCATTATTTACTTATTCTTTGACAGTTTCATATATGTATATAATGAATGCATTTTTGTTATTTTTACCCTCGATTGCCTTCTTTCATACCTTCTTTTCTGTTGAAACTCTTTATTTTTCCAGATTTTCCTACTTGCGTGTCCTTTTTTTTAATGTGTTACTCGCTGAGTTTAATTAGGAATGCTTACACGAGTGTGGCGAGAAGGCTGTTTCCTGGAGCATGGGTAATTTAGCAGCGGCTACAGCATGGAGGAAAGTGACGCTCCTTGCCCAAGCCACCATTAACTGTCAGTGATGCCTTGGGGAATGGTGAGGCTTCATAGACACTTTCTTTTCCATGACAAAATGTTGAGGGGACCAACTTGTGCATGTGTCCATATCTTCAGTGAGTTCAGGTATGCGATGGCCATGTTACACTCAGAAGATGTCCTATTCAACAAGCCTCTCTTGGCTTGTCTGTCTTTCTGTCTTCCCTTCCATGATGTTCCCTGGGCCTTGCAGGGAGTGGTACAGATGAGTCATTAGGGCTGAGTACTCCATCGTCCCTGTTCTCAGCACTTTGATAAGTTTTGAGTCTCTGTGTTAACTACCACATGTTTAAATAAGAAGCTGCTTTTCTGATAAACGGTAGGAGGGGTGCTAATGTATGGTTGTAAACTTCAGTATTTAGAGCATGTTCTCATGTTCAAGAGAACAAGGCATCTGAGAGCGTGCCCATTTAGCAAAACAATAAATAGGAATGGGTTCCATTCTAGGGTCTATGATTGCTCCAGTCATCAGCTCTTAACCACGTTTATAGTAACTATATATGGGGTGGGCCTCCAAAACAACCAGACAGTGGTTGTTATCCCCATAAGGTTAATACCATTATTCACTAATGGGTATATTTTGCCACACTAGTTGTTTGTGTAGCTCATAGGGTTCATATCTGGGTAAGACAGTTGATGACCTTTCTTTTCTAGCGCTCTTACTAGCACCTTCTTGCACTATGAAATCTCGCGATAGGGGAGGAAACTACCATTTCCAATCCAGATTGAATTTCTTCATGTTTTGTGACCAAAATGTGTGCTCTCTTCAGCAATAGGCTATTACCATCAGTCTGTCGTGGGTAACCAAGAACAGTAGCCTGTATTACTTGGGGGCCTCTTACACTCTCTGATCAACAACTTGTAGGGAGGTAGATTATGTCGGACACTGGAAATTTTGTTTAATGCTTATGTCTCCTGGGAGGAACATTGTCCCAAATGTAGGGTACTGCCATTCAAAGTTCCTCTTAATAAGCTTATAAACTAATTGGTTTCCATATGGCCTTTTCATTCAGGTACTCCCACTCCCGTGTCCTAGTGTGTGATATCATTCCCACTAACCCTTTACACCCCACTATTCTCATTTCCACCTTAATATCACTTATATTATACTATTATATTATATTACACATACTGTTTATGATATACACAATGTATTATAACATCTATGCCATTATATATTTATAGTATATATATATATACTAATATATTATATTTTACTATTATTCCTTAAGGTCTTTCTCCCATCCAGTCCTTCCCTTTCAAGACCCCTTTCTATCTTCCCAGCTTTTACATGCACTCCAAGTTCATCACAATATTGTAATAACTCATAACTAGGATCTGTATATGAGAGAGAACAGCATAGCAATTTTTTCTGGGTCCAGGTTACCCTACTTTGCAATGTTTTCCAATTCTGTTCATTTTTCTGGCAAATTTCACAACTTAATTTTCTTCTCAGCTGAGCAACACCCTATTATGTGTAAATACCACATTTTGTTTATCCTTTCATCTGGTGATGGACGTCTAAGCTGGTTCCATTTTCTGGCTAATGTGAGCAGCAATGAACATGGACATACAAATGTATCTTTAGTGGGAGCGTCTTCTAAGGGCATATGTTCAACAGCGGTATACATGGGTCATGTGGCAGTTCTATTTCTAGCTTTTTGGGGAACCTCTATATTGATTTCCATAGTGGTGGTATCAGTCTACACACCTACCAACAGTCAATAAGAATTCTCTTTCCCACACTTTGGCTCCTATGTGGCTAGTATGGAATTTGAGATTTGGACCAAAGATGGAAGACAAGATTAAGTCTTAGTGGAACTATATATTGGTAGAAGGAGAGACGAGAAACAAGTGGAAAAATAGCAGTGCACCTGTGGAGAGGTCTGATTCTGTGCAGACAGTGACCATAGGGTGCAATAGAGAGTGACAGGAGAATCCAGGAGAGAATGTCTCGGAGATGGTAATGGCTGAGCTAAGGTTTGTAATGTGAGCGCAAGCCAGCTCTGTGGAAATCGGGGCACATACTCTTCATGGAGGTAATAGAAAACACAGAGGCTCTGAGAATCCCAAGACACTGGTGAGTTTTGAGAGTTAGAGGGAGGTTCAGTAGGGCTTATGTGTGGAGGGCTGTGGAGGAGGTGGGCAAAGGAAAAGCTAGAATGCTGCACGTGGCCCACCATGGAGGCCTTGATGGAAGCAGGAGAGAGTCTGGGTTCTGTAGGATTAATCTGCACCTGGCCTTATACCCCAGAATGTGTGATCAGTAGAGGTCTTGGGGCCTGATGTCCCCTACCTACATGCTTGGTGCACCTGTGGATGCTTAGGTACCTGTCCTTTGTGTTCTCTTAGACTCCTGGGCTTGATTACATGATATGTGCAACCCTTTCTGTGCAACATGTTCTGCTTGTCCAGTTGTGCATACCCCTCATAGGTCTGCATGTCCAGTTGTGCACACCCCTCATAGTTCTGCATGTCCAGTTGTGCACACCCCTCATAGTTCTGCATGTCCAGTTGTGTGCATTATAAACACTCAGCACTTATCTTTTTGGCCATGCCAGGCCTGACTTCAGGGGGTACCAAGGCCATCGAACAACAGGGCTTCAGATTCAGGGATGAGAAACCTGGCCATCCCTGGCTTTGCTGCTCAGGCACACATAGGGATTCTGCGGTACTGGTACGGTGTAGGCAATGCAGAAGCACATCATTAGAGGCTAACCCAGAGTGCAGTCGGTGCTGGGGTGGACTCAGGTAGACAGCTGTCCACCAGGTGCTTGTTCACAGGAGGTGGTCAGTGGTGCTGCCCTAGGTGACTGGTATCCTGAAGCTAATGGTAGCAGATTTATCATCCTCTTTCCAGGGTGAAGATAATGACATAACTTATATTCCCCGGGATTTAGTGACACTCCTTCATGTCTCAGAATAGCCAAGGGACTGACTATGGAGGGAGGATGGCCTTTTACTAGCTCTTGAAAAAGCAGTCTAAGCTGTAGCTGTCCTAATCATCTTGGGCAATGTCTGCTTCAGAAGGAAGATTTAAGGAACACACTCTTGATAGGAAGGGTCTCATTCATGAGGAAGAAGGGAATAGGCAGAAGTTGAGCACCTACTAAGCCTCAGCACTGTACAGACTTACTGAGACTCTGCACTGTGCAAACCACCTACTATGAATCAGCACTATGCAAAAACACCCATATGCCTCAGCACTGTGCAAACCATCCGCTGTGCCTCATCACTGCACAGGTCTCTTACTGTACCTCAATACTGCAAAACCCTGTGTGTCCTATTCGAACACAGGACAAAGTGCCTCAATACTGCAAAACCCTGTGTGTTCCACTGGACCACAGGAAACAGAGCCTCAATGCTGCAAAACACCTGTGTGTACCACCCGACCATAGGACACAGAGCCTCAATGCTGCAGGACACCTGTGTGTACCACCTTACCACAGGACACAGCTCCTCAAAGCCATGAAACACATGTGTGTGCCACCTCCTCAGACAAGTGGCCATATAACCCTGATGGGGCAGTCTAAGCACACGCAGGGGCAATTCCCCTGCTATCTGTCACTCCCTGTGACAGCCCCCTGTGCTGTTCTCAGAGAGAGCATCTCCCAACAAGAGATACGTTAGAAATGACTGCATGAAAATATACTGTTAAAGAGGAAAATTTCAATTTCCAATTTCAAGTTCAGCTGGCAGCTGGGTGAGGTGACATTTGAATCCACTTACATTTGCCCTTTCTCTCAGTCATTTCACAAATGTTGCTGAGTGCCTACTATGTATTTGGCTTGGCGCTTGGTGTGGTGACGGGACAACAGCCTGGCGTCTCCTGTTCTCTGCACTCCTGGTTAGTGAGTCAGAGAGGCAGGCGAGTCCTCCCGGCATCCCGTCATTAATGCAGGAACAGAGGCAGGAGCCCAGAGCTGTGAGACCTGGATTATTTGCGTTTTATCTGCCCTGCAGCAGGGTGGGGTGTGTTGGCACTGGGTTTCAGCAGAGAAGGCGGGGAAATGCGAGTAGAGGTAACAATGTGCATGAGGGCACAGGGTCCTGCATAGGGGAGCGATGTGTGGTAGGACGTCAGGGGTGGGGTAGAGTCCGGGAGATGTGACTGGGTTGCCAGGTTGGCCTGGGTGGCAAATAGGATCATATGTAGGTGCCACATTTTATCCTATAGGCGATGGCGTCAGAAGAGATGGTGAACAGGCCAGAGGCCTTGGGTCTGGGGACCAGTTAGAAGCTGTCACAGTGCCCCAGATGAGATGGCGTGGAGGAAGCAAACGGGAGGAAGCGTGATTGATTAGGGGACCTCCACCTCCTTGACTCCTCCATGCCTGCAGCTACACTTGTTACTTGAAAGTGCCTGGAGGAGCAGCCAGTGCGGTAGCTGGGCTGCCGTTGGCCCCTGGGTTCATCCGATTCCCTGCCTGATCACCTTAAGTGTCCTTAGTATTGCCCCTTGACAGTTCTATTGTATTTGCCTGGGCACTTCATACTGTGTGTTCCCTCTACTCAGATCTCCATAATGTTTCTCTACATAATGTTTTGTGTTTTCCCTTTTAAAAGATTTTTCTTTAAAAATCAAGTAGACGTTGCTTTTGGAGTTTCAGGTTTACAGAAAAGGGAAGCAGAGAACACAGAGAGATCCACCTACCCCTTCCCCTTTTCTTTTCTTGTT
This sequence comes from Ellobius talpinus, assembly GCA_001685095.1. Classification (NCBI taxonomy): domain Eukaryota; kingdom Metazoa; phylum Chordata; class Mammalia; order Rodentia; family Cricetidae; genus Ellobius; species Ellobius talpinus. Next base: position 8,753 of record LOJH01007038.1, on the reverse strand, counting down.
TCTCCTTTTATTAATGTCTCACATCACTGAGACAGATTTGATGGCCTGTATCTATGCACCGTTAGCCACTGGGGGTATGGTTTACATGAAGGGTCAATCTTGTGTGTCTGTTCTATAGGCCTGAATAAATGTATATCACCATGCGTCTCCCAAAGTTGTTTTACTGTTTTAAGAATGCTCCACATTTTTTCTAGTCATCTCTCTGTCTCCCTAAACCCAGGGCAGCCATGGTTTTAGAGTGTCTGCCTAGTTTTGTGTTTTCTAGATTGCCATTTATCAGTGATCATATGTCCTTGTCAGAACTGGCTTCTTTTGCTTGGTGGAAGCATTTTATATCCCTCTGTGCCATTTCATGGCTTGATAGCTCATTTCTTTTAGTACTGAATAATATTCCATTGTCTGGATGTACCACAGTTTATCTGTTCACCTGAAGGACTTTTGGCCACCTTCCAAGTTCTGGTGGTTTTGATTGAAGCTGCTTGACCTTTTAATTAACCATGGGAATGGGAACAATGAGGACAGCTGATTTTTGTCTCCATTGTCACACTCACTGGCTTCTGTCACTAGTCTCACATATGCCCCAGTTTTCTGCATGAACACCATCGTGCTACCCCCAAAGGATGCTGGAAACTAGTCCCTGTCTCATACTGCCGGAGAGGAACTCTTAAGCAGATCTGGGAATATGCTCTAATGCTTCGTATCTTTGCGCAACTGTTGGCATGCTCTGATACTTGGACTCGCTTGCTCTCTTGGCAGCCCATTTCTTTTGTGTCCTCTGGGCCCTTCACAGAGAAGCTTGCTGTGTTCTGCTCCGAGCTTCCTGTAACTGTCTGGGTAGAACCTACAGGGCTAGAGCAGGATAATACCCTGTCTGCTTCCTGTGGCTCTGGATTGTTCAACAGTCTGATAAATAATTGGATGAATGAGTTAGTGAATGAATTTGTGTTTTTTTTTTGTGTGTGTGTACACATGCTTGTTCCACAGCATGAGTGTGGAGGTCAAAGGACAACTTGTTGGATTCGGTTTTCTCCTATTATATTGGTTCCAAGAATTGAACTCTTCAGGCTCGGTCAGCCTGTTTCTTGAATCCCATTTCTGGCATTTCCTTTAAGCAGAACTCTGAAAGAGTTATCCACACCTGCTGTCTCAGCTTCGTCTGTGGCTAGTATTAGTTGTTACCTTGACCAAAGAGAGCATCACCCTGGAGATGGGCCTCTTGGCGCATTTGTGGGAGATTGAGGTGACTTGTGGTACTATTCCCCAGGCAGCTGACCTAGAGAGTGTAATAATGGGGAGATTGAGTTGAGCGCCAGCACATATGCATTTCTGTTGCTTGGTTACAGATAGAATGTGATCATCCGTCCCAGGCCATTGCCACTATGACTTCCGACAGTGATAGACCTGAAACCGTGAGCCAGATAAACCCTTTCTTCTCTCAGTTGCTCCCAGGGTTTTATATAGAACCAGGTAAAGGAAATAAGGTGCCATCCCTTTCCATTCTTTCCCTCAATGTTGCTGGTGCAGACAATGGCAGTGCCTGGTTCTCACATTCACCCCTGTCAATGTTCCCGATAGATCCTCAGTTCTTCAGCAGGCTGAATTGTCAGAAAATTAGCATGGGAACAGCCGCCACTCAAAGACTGTGGGTGGGTTATAGATAAACCATCCCTAGTCCCTGACTGACCGTGTGTCATAATTGCCATTTTCCCGCTGAAGGAACCTGCTGTCACCTTTGTGTGTTTCCTAATGGCACCCGTCACCACCTGCCTTCTTCCCTTCCCCAGATCACCTTCCTACTCCCTACCAACTGTCCCACAAATGGATCCTGTACCTGAGTCATTGTGTCAGGGTTTGCTTCTGGGGACCTAGACTCAGAACCCTTCGATCAGCTATGTATATGCCTTGCCAACCATTATGCTGAACAGTTCCGTTCAGTCCATCAGTCATTCTCTGAGCATCCTCTCCTGCCATTCTTCAGCCTTTGCCCTTGATGGTTGTGTCTTCTCACCTGGATGTTGGGATTCTGCTCCCCTTGGGTTTCCTCATACTCTGCTGCTGGTCCATTCAAATGCCTTTGCTAGCTGCCTCTCATTGTCCTGGCCATGGTACCCACTGCCAGGGAGATCATCCACGTTACACAAAGGAAGGGACACACACTCCAAAAAGAGCTGGAGTTAATTCACCATTGCTGTTAGGTCAAAGGGGAGGTGACACATTTGTCAAGAGCCTGATAAGTGCTGGGTACTTTTATACCTCTTAGCTTTAGCAGATTCAAACAGCTGTTCCATGGCGAAGGTGCTTTTTTTTTTTAAACAGTTCAGAGGGAGACACAGGCTTAGAGAGACTGAGTGATTTGGTCAAGGCCATCTGTGGTTGGCACCAGGACGCTGCCCCTGGGCTGTCTCATTCTCCCCGCTTTATGGACTTTTGCTTGAGACATCCAGCTACAAAGTAGGTCCTGGCTTCCTGAGTTCTTTCTGGTTTGATGGATGCAATACGCCCTCTAGGTCAGTGCCCCATGCCTTTAAATCTGATGGAGCCCTGATGTCTTGGAGGAAAAGAGAAGGCAGTACTGAGCGCCAGAAACTTGAAGGTAGATTTTTGCCTTCATGGCCAGGAGTGTTCCTGAGCTTATTGGAAATGACAAATGAGAAGTTTCTTCTTAGAATTGTGTTCAAGGGTAATCAATCCCCGCAGTCCATCTGCTAACATAGCACCAAGTACTTCAGCAAGTTACTCCAGACAGCATCTTGTTCTCTGCCTCACATGGTTGAGGGCGAAGACGGGGTGGCTAAGAAGTTTCAGGGGGCATCCCCAGTCACGGTTCCAAAATCGGAAGCAGAGGTGCCGAATGCCTGCCATGAGATCAATTGAGCCGCTAGGTTGACACCCGTTTCCTGGTGGGGCTGTGTTGTCTGGGACAGCTGCATTCTAGATGCTTCTCTGTATCTGTTGAGCTTGCTTCCTTAACTGAGTTGCTATATGTCTGGGCGTAGGGATAAGTCCAAGGATGCTGCCAATCATGCTTTCGTAAGTAAGAGTTGCTTTTCAGGTTCCCTCACTGCTACTTAAAGTACATACAGACCCTGGGGTTTAAATTGCAAGGCCAAGGTGCCCAGCTCTGTGGGCTAAGGCAGAGATCGAATACATCCCTGTCTCTCTCAAACCTTTATGCTTTCTCGTGTACCCCAGCTAGCCCTGGGTCTTGAATTATATCCGAGGCTTGGTGAACAGTGCAGGAGACACTGTTGAAGACTGTATTCAGTGCTTCTATGTTAATCCCATGTCTTAAGGAGGGCATGACATGAGCTTTTAAAGGACATGATGATGGCTTTTAAGGGAAAAAGTGTGACCCCCTGACTTACAGGACAGATCGGAGAGGTGGTTGGGATGCAGAGCAAGGGAGAAGCATGTGCAGAAGCGGGTGTGGACATAAATATGTATGTTCCCAATGTCTGTGCCCAGGTAGCCAGCTGCTGACTCTCTATAGGAGGACATTTCCTATTTATGTATTTTACACTTTGGAGTCTTTGCAGAGGAGAAGCAGTTATGTATTTTAGCAGGAGAATAGAAGGAGAACAGATCAGTTGTGTTGCCTATTGAAACTGTCCCAGTGCTTTGCCAACCATGTCCTTAGAGTTGTCACTGCCTCTTAGCCCGTGAGAAATATGTGCTGTGTGATCATAACCCTTTTTCTATGTGGACTTGGAGATAAACCCTTAGGCATTTCCTTGGAGATGTCTGTGGCTGCTCAGGGCCAAGCCAGGTTGGAGAGAGTTGTCATCTCTTGAAGACTCCTTTAAGCATGTTGCTGGATTCCAGCTAGGTCTTCAGACAGAGAACCTTTGAACTTTTATGAGGCCAGGATCCTTGTTGGTTTCTTTTGTCTCACTCCTGAGTTGTCTGCTACCCTTGCACTTTAAGTACGTGTCCTCAGAAAACTACATGGAAGTAAGGACACATCAGGATGGGGGAGACACCTTCCTTCAACACCAGTGAATCCTTAGTCACAAACACCCAGTGTTTTCGTTAAGTTGGTCTGCAGGTAGTCTCATGTATTCCAGGCTTATACTTAACTACATAGCTGACTCTGGCCTTGAACTCTTGATTCTCTTGCTTTCACTCTCTAAGTAGTGGGACTTTAGTGTGTGTCAATAGGCCTGGGAAATTTCTCTCTTTATATTAGCCTCCTCCCCAGTAACAATTTCCATGAAATCATGGGTTGGATATGCTGGCAGTGAGTATTTTCCCGGTTAGAATTAATTAAAAACAATACACAACAATTAAATGTGTCTATCTGCACAGTACCCAGTGTGACCTGTCATCCAGCTTGCAGTGCCTGGTAAGAAGGTGAGAAAAGAAGCCGAGCCTTCTCCTGGCATTAAGAGACATTTTACTTTTATTTTTCATGAGTTATCTCCTTGCTTCCCTCCCTCATTCATTGCCTTATTAAAAACACACTAGTTGCCAGGCCTAGGGCAGGACCTAGGAATACACACAGGAGTCTTAGTTCTCTAGGGAAGAGAAAGACACCAGAAGTTATGACCTGTGGGGAGGCTGGAACATCCATTGATGTTCTATGGTATCCTTTGCCTTCTGGTTCCTTTGACATTCTCCCACATTCACGGTGTGATGGTGGCTCTTGATTGTCAGCTTATTTGGCTTGGGAAACATCTACTTAGTAATTAGTGAAGTGCCCATCTGCTATGTCTGGGAGTTTGTTTCCAGAGTCGCTTAGATAGTGAAGACTCTGAAGTAACCGATGGAGTCATCTCTTGCTGATGGACTTATAGCATGATGGCATCATTGGGACATGGTGAACGTGAAAGGATTGGGCCTGCTTGGAGGAAGTAGGGCATTCAGTACTTATCCTTGGGGCTGCATCTTATTCCGTTCCTTTCTTACTGCCATTTCCCTGCTTCCTAGCTCTTGTGATTTGCAACACTGCTTGTACACATCCTTCCCGCAATGCTAGGCTTGTTCATTTCTTCCTGCCACGATAGGATTGTATACATCCTTCTCACCATGATGGATGACTCTTTTGAATCTCTGAAGAGAAACAGTTCAGACTTTAAGTTGTTCTAGCAAGCCTCAAGTCTACTGTACTTTCCCTGAGGAACTTGCAGGTATCTGTCTCTGCCTTGGGAATCGGCTTCCAAACTAGTTGTCTGCATTTTTGGGGAATGTGATGTCATTAGCTATGTCTGGTCACGTGTAGGGTATCCTCAGAGTAGTCTGTAGTCTTTTCCTAGGGGTCGTATTAGACCCCACAAATGAGATGCTTTGTACAACACAAATTTAATGTCTGCTATGGAGGCTGGGAGTCCAATATTGGGGTTCTGTAGCATTGTTTCTGTACAAGGGCACATGTGAAAAGCACGTGTCTCAGCCCTCAGTGGAATCTTGTACTTAGCTCCCACTTTTGAAAAATCACCCCGCCCTCTGCCTCTCCCCAGCATTCTCCCTGTGTGTTTCTAGTCCGTTCCATTGTGAAAGGCTTCACAAAGAGAGGGAGAGGGAGAGGGAGAGGGAGATCAAGGTGATCTACACCTTGATCATTTCTGTTAAGTTCCTACATCCATTCCTCAAGAAACTAAAAACAGAGTACCGCATGACCTGCATATACCGCTCCTGGGAATCAGTGTGAGGGAGTCTCAGTTAATGTCCCACAGAGATATCTACATACCACATCTGTGTTTACTACAGCTCATTTTTATTTTGCTTCAGTTGTGGAATCAGCCTGATATTCATCCCACAGATGAACGGAGAAGAAAATGTAGTGTGGATATACAGTGGGTAGTGGCTTTTCCAAAAGATTGACAAAATGATGACTTTGCAGAAAAATGGTTGGAACTGGAGAGCATCTAGATCAGGTGAACTGACCTTGCTGATCACAAAGACAAATATCTTACATTCTTTCTCAAATGAGGGAAAAAGGAGACTATTTGGGAAGAGGAAGGAAACTAGTAGTAGGTTGAGAGATAAAGAAGGGTAATAAGGAGAGTATGGTCAAAGAATATGATGTGTTTATAGGAACATGCCACACTGAAGCTTCATTTGCTATTAAAATTTTAAAAAGTGGGAAAGTATGTAAAAAGGAGAAGATTTTGATTAGATTCTATCATCTCAGACCCCAGGGGTTAGATTCCCACATATGAATACTTGGGAGCGTGCATGGCTTGATATAGTTAATGACAGTTTACAATTGCTGCTTCCGTGTCTGCGTGGCTAGATGGAGAGGAGATGTGATAGAAAATGTTTATGGTGAACACGGTGGTGAGCTGAGCCAGTGCTCTGTACCCGTGTTTTCCGGTGCAAGAGTTAGGCAGAGGCTAAAGCTCACGTGTTCATTTTATGATGAACACAGTGGTGAGCTGAGCCAGTGCTCTGTACCTGTGTCTTCCAGTGCAGGAGTTAGGCAGAGGCTAAAGCTCATGTGTTCATTTTATGCATTTGGACATTCATTTCGTGTGACTGTAATCTTATTGTTCACCCGTTCCTCATTCCCAAGGTGATTCCATCATTCACATATTTATGTACTTTATCCATCCACCCATTCATTCAATCAATCAATCACATATTAATGCCCACCCCCCTCCTTCCAGCATCACACATCTACGCTATTTCATCCACACAAAGACAGACGGAGCCGCATCCTTCTTTGCTCCAGTAGAGGAGGTCAGATTTTAATGCCCCGGCCCACTCTGCTCTCAGTGCTCTTCAGCTTGCACAAAGCTTTCGGCTTTTTCACAATGAAGCTGTGATGGCTTCTACATTTGTCTGAAGTGGTATGATTTTTTTCTTGGATTGAAGGAAAATAATGGTTTGGCAAGGAATGGATGTACAGGCTGGTGGAACACTTGACTTCTTGGGCACTTCTGCACAGAAGAAGAATAGGCATGTCCTCTGCCTTCCTCCTTGCTGTCTGGATGAGAGGTTGGAGCTGTGTGCACTTATCTGGTCCAGCGCCTGTGTGCTGCTGACCTGACTGTCTATACCTCTTTGAGCAAGGCTCTCATGCTCTCAGCCTGGTGAGAGTCTATGTTCCTTTGTCTAGGTCCTGAGTGATACTGCTCTTTGGTACTGGGCTCGGCTCAAGATGACTTTGGGTAGTTCCTTGCCTTAGGGTTTCTGTGCTGTGAAGAGACACTATGAAGCATTTAATTGGAGCTGGCTTACAGTTTGGGGGTTTAGTCCATTATTGCCATGGCAAGAATCATGGTGGCATGCACGCAGGCCTAGTGATGGAGAAGGAGCTGAGAGTTCTGTGTCTGGATCTGTAGGCAGCAGGAAGAGACAGTGAGCCACTGGCCTGACTTCAACATCTGAGACCTCAAAAGTCTCCCCCCATGACACACTCCAGTAAAGCTACACCCACTCTGCCAGGGCCACACCTCCTAATAATGCCACTACTTGTGAGCCAGTGGGGGGCATTTTCTTTCTAACTACCACATTCTACTCTCTAGCTCCCAGAGGCTTTTTATACATATCATAATGCAGAAATGCATGAGTTTCAGCTTTAAAAGTCTCTATATTCTATAAAGTCCAAAGTCCAATGTCTCCTCTGAGACTCGTGTCAATCTCTTAAAATATTCCTCTTATAACAATTCCCTATAAGATCAAAATGAAAAAACAGATCACAGGCTTCCTTCATGTGATGGCACAGGATTTACATTACCATTCCAAAAGGGAGGAAAGGGAGCATAGTGAGGAAATACTGGACCAAAGCAAGACCAAAAACCAGCGTGACAAACTCCAAACTCTGCATCTCCACGTATGTCAAAAAAAATCTCTTCAGATCTCCAATTTCTTTCAGCTTTGTTGACTGCAACATACTTCTTTTTCTTGGGCTAGTTCCACTCCCTGTTAGCAGCTCTGCTCAGCAAGTGTCCCATGGCTCTGGCATCTCCAACATCTTGGAGTCTCCAAGGCAATCTAGGCTTTATCTTCACAGCTTCATACAATGACCTTTCTAGGCCACCATATGGGATACCCTGACACTAACCTGGTCTCAGTATCTTCTTTTAGTCTCAGAGGGAGGTTCCAATCCATAACTTCTTTCTTCTATTCTTGATTTGAAAGCCAGAACCACGTGACTGAAATTGCCAAATTGTGCGGCTTGCTGGGGCTGCACATGTTCTTCTCATTTAAAAACATCTTCACCAGCTTTGTCTTTTTGATGGCTTCTTTCACTGCCTAAACTTGCCTGTCCTGAAACTGGATCTGTAGACCAGGATGGCCTCAAACACCAAGATCTACCTGCCTCTGCCTACTGAGTGCTAGGATTAAAGTCATGAACTACCACACCTGGCTCTAAGCTTTTATTTAATTCCTTTTTACAAGTTGGAACCTCACCTGGGTGGAATCTTTCTCGAAGTCACTACTCCCTTTATTCCATTTAACATCAGGATTTTCTTTAATCTGTTTATCTCCTTTAACTCAGGACTTAGCTCAATTCTACTTCCTGGTGTCCCTTTTCTCCTCAAATTGTACATTTTGGAATTTTCCTGCTCCTTTTCATTACAGATATGCATGTTTGGCCACCAATAATCACACCATACAGTCCACCCAAGGCTGTTTTGAAATCTCCTGTACAGATGCAATTATTTTTTTTCATTTTCTTTATTATTATTAAAATTTCCACCTCCTCCCCTCCTCCCATTTTCTTCCTCCTTCCCCCATTCCCCCCTCCCTCCCTTTCCAGTCCAAAGAGTAGTCAGGGTTCCCTGCCCTGTAGGAAGTCCAAGGTCCTC
>LOJH01007037.1:0-25945 GCA_001685095.1 Ellobius talpinus | reverse complement strand
GGAAGAGCAGGCAATGCTCTTAACCACTGAGCCATCTCTCCAGCCCCCAATTCTCTTATTTTAAATATCCCAGCTGGCCTTGAACTTGATATATAGCTGAGACTGGTCTTGAACTTGTGATCCTCTTGCCTTCACCCTCCAAATTCTGAGATTACAGGCATGTACTATTATATCCAGCTTAAAAGCAATTCCGGGAATTCAATTTTTGTTATTGTTCATATTCCCCATAGTTTCTCAAGAAACCACCTATGTTCTCTTTTATAATCCAGGAAAAATGACAATTCCACAAGGAGTTTTTAACCACCACGAGATACCTCTCCTACCATAAGGATGGCTGCTGTTAACAAAACAGAAAAAAAAAAAACAAGTGCTAGTAAAAAGGTGGAGCAAATGGAACCCATGCGCAATGCCGGCGGAGTGTGGAACCCATGCGCAGTGCTGGCAGAGTGTGGAACCCATGCGCACTGTGGTGGAGTGTGGAACCCATGCGCAGTGCCAGCAGGAGAGTAAAATGAGGCACTGCTCTGAGGAACACCACGTGCGGCCTCCAAGAAATCAGACAGAAGGAATAGAGAGCTGGTCTGAGAATAAGAGGACCTGGGTTTGATTCCCAGCACCCGTATGGCAGCTCACAATTATGTATAAAATTAGTTCCTGGGGATCAGATGCCCTCTTTGTCCTCAGTGACACTAGGCACATATGTGGAGCACAAACATACATGCAGGCAAAAGACCAATATCCATAAAAGTTTATATTAAAAAACATAATGAACCAAGAAATCAGAAATTGAGACAACATTCTACTGCAACCCAGTAGGGTGTTTACCCACAGAAAGAACGACAGGATCTAGCAGGGATGTCTGTGTACCCAAGGCTGTCAACAGTGTCCACAGCCCAGGTGTCCAGTGACAGAGAAACCAATGAGCAAAATGAAATCCAGATATTCTGAGGATGGTCAGCCTGAAAGGAAGGGAACTCTCACATGTGACAATGGGAATGACCCTTGAGGGTGTCATGCAAATAAAATAAACCATCACTAAAAAACGAACCCTCTGTGATACACTCAACTTTGGATTTGGATGCCTAGGAACTAAACATGAGAAAGGTGGTTGAGTTTATATCATGTGAATTTTAGCACAATTTTTAATATAAAAAAAACCAAGCTAACCAGAGAATAGTAAATTCTTAAAAACAAGACCAACATCTGGCAGCAGTGAACACAGAGAGCTGGGCTCCTGTGTCCCAGTCACAATGACACTGATTTCTAAATAAGTAATTAAAAGTTTGTGCATTCTCTGTTGTCATACTTCCCACCCATTCTTCATGCAGAAGCTATCAGGGTGTCTGTGCTGCCAGCCCCAGGGTCCTTGTGGTAGATGTCCAGAAGAGCAGCTAGTGCCCACACAGACAGAAGGCTGTATACGCCATGTGTGTATGTGTGTGCGTGTGCAGTGTACATGCACTTATGGGTAGGGTGTTCCTTCTACTTACCCAACATCAACGATGGAGGTGCTGTTCTTCACAGCCAGAGCCACACACTTCCCACCCTCACTTGTTATTCTGTTTTTTCCCAGTCTGCAGGGAGAGACATGCATGGTTAGCCTCTGTATAGGGACTCCACAGTGGGCCACCCTTCTTCCCGCCACTGAGCCCACCTAGGCTTTTTTTTGCCACTGTGATCTTGTTCCTGGCACACATATATCCATGCCTGAGGCCTCCGACCCACAGCCTGGAAACAGCAATCAGTGTCCACCCTATGAGGTAGCCCATGATCTCTGCTGGTAGTCAACCATTGGAGCCTTTCCTGGGGTTCTCTGAATGCCCCAGGACTACCACTCTCTTTAGTAGGCTTGAGAATGCCAATATTTATTGACCATGGTCAAGGTGAGTGTTTCCATTACTAAGAGAACTGGATGATCGTCAGCCTGAAGGGGCACATCTACGACAATGCCAAGGATCAAGCTGCCGGGAGAAGAGGATCTTTGTCTGGTATCCCCAAAAGGGCAATAGATACAACCCTTCCTTCCAGCCAGTAGCTAGGGAGATTAAAGAGCTAACTCTCCACTGCCGCCAACAGCCAAACCCCACACTGGGTCATGTTTCCTCCACAAGATGAGCACATCTGGCCAGCTGGACTAGTATGGCCATGGGGCCAGCAGAGGCTTTAGGGTGAGACTTCTTTATGATGACACTGGTTCTTCTAGTAACGGAAAAGGTGATCCAAGTATTGGTAAAGAAAACAAACCTCTAAGGAGTCCCCAGCCCTTCCCCACTTACTTACTTAAGGTGCGTGAGGCCTCTGCATTCTTCCAGGATTTGGGCCACATACCTGGCTCCGATATCAGTGATCTGGTTGTTGTATAAACTTGGAGAGAAAGCACAGCCAGGGGTCTCTGTAAGTCCCAGTGTCACACAAACACCTCCTCCTATAGCGAGTACGCGCTGCGTACTGATTTCCACTGTCTACGTTGAAAGGGGGAACACACAGAGACCAGAGTTTGGACTCTGCATCAGCCTGGCTCCAAAGCCAGCTCCCTTACTTCCCTTCTATGCTGAATCCATACACCCCTCCACCCCATGGTCATGGAGCATATGCCGTCATGCACAGCCTGGCACACAATCCTCAGGAAATGCAGGTGATTTAGGTTTTCTGAAGAGTAAAGTCCTGTGTCCTTTTCTTTAAATCATTCTGATTAAGTCTTCTCTCCACTATCACTCATCATGCATAACAGAGGGGAGCATGGGACCTTTTGCTTATGAGTCCTCATGCTCCAGTGGTCCAGGAATACTCAGCAACTGTGCTCCAGGGACAAGAGCAGCAGCAGCCATGGGGCCACATGCCCTCATCTCAAACTCCCAAACTCAAAGCTCCGTGTAACAGATTTAGCAACCCTCTTAGGTCTATGAGTGGCCTTTACTTAGCACTACCTAATTTGAGTATTCATTTATTTTTCTGCAGCACTATTGAAGTATTCGAGGAGGGCACTACCTAGGACCCTTTTGGCTGTGCCACTACTATTCTATATGGTTCTGCCCTGGACCTAGGAGTAGATTCAAAGTAGTCAAGTCTAATGTATAGATAGGTATTTTAACATCTACAAAACCTATCCCCACATACTTCCTCTTCGTAGCCTCCAAAATAGCTTGCCTGGATTGGGTCCCAGTTTTACAAGTAAGGAAGCTGGGGCTCCACAAGCATTTTGATTTGCTCCAATTCTACCTAGAACTGAGCCTACCAGTTGAGCCCAGAACAGGACCCGGAGCCACGTGTAGTGGTGCATGCCTGTAACCCCAGCATGTGGGAGGCTGAGGCCAGAGGATGCCAGCACTGGCCATGGTTTCTGTCACCAGTGGAGCACATGGCTGTCAATTTTCTGCTGCTTAGAACTGTGACAAGGTAGCAGGCCCAACATCCTCCAGCAAGACTTACCCCAGGAATGTCACGATCTTGTACTTGGTCAGTTCCTCACACAACACCTTCACGCCTGTGTCAGTGATCTGGTTGACGCTGAGTCTAAAACACACCAGTAAAGACAACTGCCAGTCAGAGCAGAGGAACTTCCGAGGAAGTACGCAGCTTAAGAATCCAGCTGCCTAGGGTCCACAGCCAGCAACGAGGCTGCAGGCCAGCCCCGAAGCCAAAGGGTCACAGAGGCTAATAAGGGTATCTGCAGCCAGCTACTTCCAGCTGTCTCCAACATCAGCGGTTGGGTGTGACTTCTCCATCCTTTGAGCACAGTGGGGGTGGGTCATGGGGTCTGAAACGTGAGGGACCACCTTTAGGGATCACTGCCACTGGGGGTACCTTCGCATTTTAGGAGTGGAGTAAGGACATGGGATTACTTACAAAATAAAGGGCAGGATAGTCCTCACTAGAACTGACACACCTCAGATGCAGGAGGAGGCCTGGCATCCTGCTGCCCAGGGAAACAGCTCTTTTAAAGAAGCTCTGGATTGGAAGTCTCAGGAGGAACCGGCTGCTTTCTGGGCAAGGGCGGGTCTTGGCAGCAACCCTCTCCAGCTTCTCCCAATGCAAATGCTGCCTGTGCAGGCCAGGCTGGGAGCAGACATATAGAAGAGGAAAATGGGGCCTCTGGGACAGCTTCCCTGTAGGTCAAGGGCCAGTCACAGACTGCAAATTCTCTAGAAAAATTTCTAAACCAGCAGGATAGCTTCTCATGAGCAAAATGTGCATGTGTGTATATATTTATTAGGTAAATAATACATACAAAGTTCCAGGGGTAGAACCCAGGACTTGCAGAATTCTAGGCAAGGGTACCACTGAGCTCCCAATAGCCTTTTCAACCCCTTCCCACTTTTCCCCTTTTCTTTCTCTTTCCACCTCTACCCATCCAAGCAATCTCTATAACAAGCTACCCTGACCTTCAAGAAAGAAAGTAACTGAGAAGCAAGGTGAGAGCAGGAACCCCACGAGGTGACTGGACTGGGGCGCTGCAGCAGACTTTCTACACCAAGACTAGCTGGAAAATGCTGATGGCTGTGCTGCTGGGCCAAACATAACTGCTCAACCCTACAGGGTGAAACAACCCAGAAGTAAACCACAGGTGTGGCTGCGCGTCAAAACTTTATTTAAAAGCACAAGCCACGGGCTAAGTTTGACCCCAAAGCTGACATCCACAACAATTAAAGAGAGAACAGAAAAGGCTTCATTATTAAGCCACATCAAAAAGATAAGGGCTAGGCTACACCACTCCCCCCAGCTGTTCTTCCCTATATAGTTTGGCCATTTTGGCTACGCTGGTCCCTTTTTTTAATATTTTTTGCCCTTTTGGCCTTTTAGTCTCCTGGTCTCCTGGCTTTCCCCACCCTGCTTCTCACAAGGCCTGGCTGGATCTGCTGGTCATGTCCACTCTGGACTCTCCCAGATGTCTCCGCCTCAGTCTATGCTTTCCTTCATATCTACAATAAACCCTCTTCTCTACCATACCTGGGAGTAGTCACGTCCTCCCTTTTAATTCATTCTCTCATTCAATCCCGACACAGTAGGTCCTTCCAGTATCTGTGTGTTCTTAGCAATACAATCCCCTGTGCTCCCCTCCTCTTTTCCAGCTTGGCACATACAATTAAGTCCTGCCTAAAGAAATCTAAGAAGTTCTATCACTGGCAATGGCTTTTTAAGACTGTTAGGTGTGTTCTTGTGTGGCATGTGTGATGCCTCCAGTTCAAACCCCAATACTAAAGGGAAAAATAAATTAAAAATGGGACCTGTCCTTCTCGGGATTCCTTCTGGCTATAATACTAAGTAGTTGGCTAGCACTATCTTGGGCAGCCATATTGGGTCGGAATGTAGCCACCAGGTAAAACAAAAGAGAGCCTCTCTGTTCTCCTCACCCATCTCAACTGGCAGCCTCACCTGATCACCGTAAGGCGGCTGAAGCAAGGCTGCAGCTCCTGCACGCCATAGTCATTGAGGTTGTTGTTGTCCAGATCGAGGGCCAGCTGCCTGTGGAAGTGGTGCAGGACGAAGGACAGGGCACTGCAGTCAGCAGAGCAAGCATTGCAGAAGGCCAACCTGAGGTAGTCAGCACTGATGCCCCTGGCGGCTAGACGCCCCACCTTCTGGCTCTGTGTCTCATAGATGCAGCGCAGCATCCACAGGAATGTGGGCATGGCGTGCACCTGATTAAAGCCTCCACTCTGGACCCGGGGCAGACTCTTCAAGTAGGAGCGCAGGCTGGCAAACAGGTGAGCCCACAGGACTTTGCGCTTCCTCCTCAGGATAGCCTTGGGCACCAGCTGCCGAAGGAGTTTCTGCCTGGCCTTGGCCAGCAGCCCGCACAGGAAGAGGTTGGTGAACTGGAAGTGGTCTTTGTTCCTGAAAGGATCAGGGCCCAAACGGCTGCCACCACCCAGGCACCTGAAGGAGAAGAAGGAAGGATAGCAGGACGTGCTTGGTGTCTCCCCGGGAGACGTCCACTCTCGAAAGAACCTCAACAACTCCCGGGTGCCCACTTTGTCATCTGCCACCAGGAAGAAAGCAGTGAAGAAGGCCTGGAGCGTGAGATGGAAAAACTCATAGGACTGCTGGCCCTGCTCAGGGCCCACGTCTGGCAGAGCCCGCAGGAAGCCCAGCTGCAGATCCCCCTCCTGCAGCTTTGATGCTTGCACCTCCTCCTGACCGAACACAAACAGGCTCCTGTCGGTGCCTCGGTGCGCCACCTGGCCGAGCGCATGCAGCGTGCGCCAGCCTGCACGCAGGGTCTCCGCTGGGCTGCGCGTGTTGCGCTGCACCAGGCTGCTGGGCTGTGTCCTGTTCAGATGCACCTCAGTGACCAGCAGGAAGACATCGGTCAGGGTCACGGCGCAGTCCGGCAGCTGCGAGGAACCCTCAAAGGCCGTGTGGAAATGCTGGAAGCAGCGGAAGATGATCCAGCAGAAGAGCGGCACGGCGCACAGACTACAGAGGTTGGGGTTGGCATCCAGTTGCTGCAGCAGATGCTCATGAGCTGTGCGCTCGGGGAACATCCTGCGGGCGTAGGCGCGCAGGTGGCCAGGGGAGAACCCCCGGAGCAGCACCTTTTTGCGCAGGAGCTGGCGGGGGACCTCGACGCCTGTGCGGGCAGTGAGCAGCTTGCCGGCACCCTTGAGCAGCCTCCCGCTTAAGAGGTTGGCTAGTAGGACCAGTGGGTGCGCCGGCTCCCAGGGGCAGCAGCTGTCCGGCACGCGGCTCAGGTCGAAGTCCGAATGCAGCTCATCCAGGCCATCAAAAGTAAAGAGCGCCTTGTGGGGAAAGCGCAGCAGGAAGGAGAACACCTCCTCGGGGTCCTGCTCCGGATAGCAGAAGTGCTTGAAGAGCAGGTCCTGCAGACACAACGTGTCGCTCTCCTGGAAGCAGCTGAACATGCGGCAGCGGAAATGGAAGAAGAATTTGGCTGCCGAGGTCAGCCTGCCGGACGCCCAGAGGCTCTGCAGCCGCTGCAGCAGCATGGACTTGCCCACTCCCGCGTCCCCAAACACGAAGACAGTCTCGCCATGCTCGTTGAGGATACCGGTGCTGTGATCCAGCAGGCATTCCAGGCCTCCCAGGCTGCCTAGATTTTGGTTGTTGAAATCTACTAGCTCCATGAGTGTGTCCATGTAAGTCTCCTCAAGCAGCAGGTCCTCCTTTTGGGCGTAGCACATCATGAACTTGGAGTCGCGGCCCAGTTGGTGTCGCAGCTGCTGGGTGTACCTGCTCACTGGAGCGGGGAAGAGTGTTTCCCGGCAACCAGTTGAGGGGACAAGGAGTAGATGCATTAAACGAGGCGGCTAGGGACAGAGAGGCAAGCACACAAGCAAACAAACCCACAGCCCAGATCCTGAGCCAAGTCGTTTACTCCTTTAATAGGGGCCCCCAGGGCCTCAAAGAGTCAGTGTCTCAGATTTTAAGGGTCAGGCCTTCCATCTGCTTGGCTTCAGGTTTAGCCAGCTGAAGGGTTGCAGGCCCCTCCAGGTCAAGTGTCCGAGACAGGCTTCCCTTGTTCCTATGCACAATGTTGTCATTGAACTCTAAAGACAGAAGCCACTCACACTCGAGGGCCAGGCCAGCCAGCCCTGCTGCCCCACCGCAGCCCACAGTCCTGTTTGAATGGCAGTCAGCCCCCACCAAAAGCCTTGTACAGGGGGACATTACCCCAACCTTTCTTTGGTTCTTGAAGTGGGGTCTGACAAAACTGGACGCCAAAACTTTTGGTTATAAAATGCAAGGCTTGACATTAATCTGATGTACAGAGGCTCCGTGGCTGGCCTCAAACATCCCAACTAAATATGCTGAGTGATAACAGGTGCAACCCCTGGCCCCCAGAGTGAGCACCTTGAGTCATAGATGCTCACCCCAAGGGTGAGCCCCAAGCTGCCATGAGGGGCAGAGACACCATGACCACCTGTTCCTGTTATCTCCATGCCCCCAGCACACCTGAACAACAACAAAATGGGACTTAACGGCAAATAAAAAAGCGTTCTACATGCTCCTTTAAAATAGTTTTTTAATTTAAATTATTCAATTAGCAAAATCAGATACCCATATGCATATGTCTAGATTCTTTTAAAGCTTTTCCCATGAACTTAGTCCGGTTGATTGTTAGACGTTTGCAAAGAGGGATGGGTGCGGTGTCACACCCTTGTAGTCTCTGTGTTTAGGGTACTGAGGCAGGAGCATCAAGAGGACAAGGCCACTGGGCAGTGGTGTTGTAGGACTTTAATCCCAGCACTCAGTGGCAGGTGGATCTCTGCGAGTTTGAGGCTAGCCTGGTCTGCAGAGTGAGATCCAGGACAGCCATGCCTACACAGAGAAACCCTGTCTTGGGAAAGAAAAAAAGTCCAAGGCCAACCTGGGCTTACATAGATCCTGCCCAGAACACAAATCCCCACTAAAAAGTTTAACGCTAATGGTACTTTATAGCTTATTTTAGTTATAACTCATAATAATTTATATTACAAAAATTTTATAAATTGCATTACATCCTAGTCAATTAACTTTTAGTAAATTAATAAAATTCAGTAAATACTACTATATTTCTAGAATGAAACATCCACTACCCTACCAAAGTTCCTGAGCTGATGTGCAGCCAGCCTCTGTTCTGTCCCAACGTCAGACAACGACAGCTGCTGGCAGACTCCTTTTCTTTATGAACGTGTGTTTGCTGGACATTTCAGACATATGATAACCAGTGATATGAATCTGTCATGTATGTGTGCTGTCCTGTAGAGTTAACAACACTCTAAAGTCGGTCATGGCTGAAGGATCCAACAGAGAAGTCCTTTGAAAGAGCCACTCACCCTGGGACTAAATACTCCACCACACACAGAGACACAGACACACAGACACACAGACACACACACACACAAACACACACACACACACACGGGCGGAGGGCAGGGATGAAAACAGGCAGGAAGGAGCAGTATCATCAAGAGGCTGGCTAAGGCCAGCTGGCACCTCTGGGCTACAGGAGCAAGCTCAGCCTTGGCCCTTGGCACTGCTGGTTGCTCTTTTTCTCTCTAAACATTCACTCTCTGGGAATCCCTTTCTCTCTGTTTCTAAACCGTAATGTCTTAAATCTGTTATGACCCCAAAGGCCAATGGCAGGGCCAGTCAGTGAGCTTTGGGTAAGTGATGGGATCTTGAAGGCTCTGACCTCCCCCAAATTAATCCACTGATCGCTTCATAATCTAATGGAATTGTTGGGAAGCAGCAGAAACTAGGAGGTGGAGTCAGTTGGAAGAGTCAGGTTATGGTGGCATGCCTTTGAACACTGTATCTTGTCCCCAGCTCCCTTGCTGTCTCTCACTGCTGCTGGGAGTAGCTGTTCTCTGCCAGGCACTCCCATGATAATGTTCCAGCCCCACTCAGGCACACAGCAAAGGAGCCACCAACCATGCACTGAGACACTAAAGCCAAGTTTGGCTTTTTTTTAAGTTGCTTTCTGAGACATTTTGTCACAGAGATGTAAAGTCACTAAAACACCAGGTCAAAGTGGAGTCTAAAAATCAGAGTGTGGGGTATTTGTTGCTGGCATGCTCCGGGTGGCTGTCGCAAAGCAGAGAGAGTAAGGACAGGCGGCCCCTCCCAGAGCAGACTCTGCCCTCACCACTTGCACCTTCCGCTGCTGCTGTCCTGGCCGCCTTGCCATAGACTCTGAAGTCCTGGAAGACAGTCGCGTTCTGTCCCTACTTATCGCTGCATCCTCAGTAGCCAGTACAGGGCCTCAACCGGTATAGGTTGTGCCGTAAAAATTATCAAGCTAACCAGTCAACTCATGAGGTCCACAGCACTTTGGAAATATAGACTAGATCCTGAGTAACCAAAGAACTTTGCCTAGAATCTCGTTGTTTACGGGAAAGGTATTTTTCTTTATTATTATTTGTATATCGGAGGTTGAGATTAGAGCCTACATGGGCTAGGCAAATACATCACCACTGAATGACATCATAACCCACCTAGAACAAACTTTAAAAATAAAAAAAAATAGTGTCAAAACTGTGCTAGTGCCGTGTCTGAGTGCACAAGCTAAGCACAATTCCCGGGGCTCCTAAGTAAACCAGATGAGAGGGGCTGGGTGTATAACAGTGGTAAGGCCCTGGCCTAGCATGCATAAGGCCCAGGGTTCTATCCCCAGAACCAAAGCAAGCAAAAGGAAGCAGACAAGCTCCCTGTGCTTGGTTCAGTTGCAGTGACCTAGGCTGCACTCTGGTTCCAGAGACCATCTCTTCTTTCCAAAGTGGAAGGAGCACTGGGGCTTGCTCTGTGAGGTGGAGCCCAGGCATCCAGGTTGGCCTTGCTGGCTACATTTTTATGCCCACCTGGGCCACAGTATGATAGCGCTTCCAGACCCCAGTACCTTCCTTCATACCCATGCCTATAGTCCTGCTGCGCAGCTGACTCCTACCTGGGTCAGTATTGATGATAATTTTGCTCCGAATGAGCTGAGAAGGGGAGAAGCCGATCTCTGATAGCCACAGCCTGAGGTCCACATAAGCGTCCTCGAGTTGCTGTAGCACGTAGAGGAAGAACTCAGACACCTCCTCACCTTTGCTCTGCACCAGGTCAAGAATTTTTCGGACCTATGGATGGCACAAACATTAGGAGCGTGAGCTGGTGTGAGGGGCATCTCCCTGCCAAAAGGATCCCAGGGGGCGCTCAGCTCGGGGCTCCAGGCGCTAGTACAGTAGCAACGGCCTGACCACCTGCACAGCCAATGTAAGAGTCAGCACAGAATCTGCAAAGTGGGCCTCGTTAGCAAGAATTCATCCCCGTGGCAATAAGAAGCCAGGAAGCATCTGTGAGCCTAAAAACAGAAGAGACATGGGAAAAGCTCTGGACTTTCCCTCCTAACCTCTTGTCACTGTCATCTAGGGACAAGTATGCTAGGAGGTAGTCACCCTAGAGACAAGAGGAAGGAGCGTATCTGGGCTACCCTGCAGGAGGGTAACAGACTCCCATCAAACCTCATGTTCAAATTGGCCTTCATATTAAAAACACAGGCGAAGCAATGGGGAGCTGTATATAGTGGCACACAGCTAAGACCTAGCACTCGGAGGACTGAGGCAGGGGGATTAGAGTTTCAACTCAACCTAGATTACAGAGGGCATTCTGTCTTGAAAAGCCAAGAAAGGGGGTGTCAAGAGAGGAAACCAAAGCATACCAGTGTGCTGTGGGACCCCCTAGAAGTTCTTCGGGTGTCTCTAGCCCCTCCCTGCCTCATCTCAAATAGGCACTTCACTTTTCTATCCAGTGACTTGGGGGACTCTCTTAGTTTTCAGACCATACTCCCAAGCATAGGGAACTGATGGTTCTACTTCCTCATTAGTAGCGTGGGAAAGTCTTCAATGGGGTCCCACCTAAGGAGGCAGTCACTTCTAAATCTGGCTTTGTGGGTGCCTCTGGGCCCTTGGGGTGTTGAGACACTGAGTGCCATGCTCTTTCTCACCTACTCATTTAAAGCACAAGTTGGCCTAGGGATCAACACTCGCGACAGGGAGAGCTGAAATGGAAGGGTTTGTTCCAGCCTCCAACAGAAGTAAACTGGCTTGGCAGG
This sequence comes from Ellobius talpinus, assembly GCA_001685095.1. Lineage (NCBI taxonomy): Eukaryota > Metazoa > Chordata > Mammalia > Rodentia > Cricetidae > Ellobius > Ellobius talpinus. Next base: position 14,409 of record LOJH01007037.1, on the reverse strand, counting down.
AAGCTCATTTATGTTCTACTAAGACCCCAGTGTGAGTACACATCTGTAATCAATCTTTTCTGTAATGCATAAGCTGGGCACAGGAATGAAAATAACCCAAAGAGCCCAGTGTGAACGCACACCTGTGATCAGTACTCCCCGTGCTGCGGAAGCTGAGGTGGGGAGGGCAGCAGCAATAACAACAAAAACAAAGACCCCAGTGGGAAATTTGGTCCAGTATAGCAAATTCTCCCTTTTCCGGGATCAGGGTAGGGGAAGAGCTACTAGAAACTCAGGTCCCTCACCGCACCTTGTCGGGCTGGGTGGGACAGGCACACACGATCTCTGCATCTTCTGCTGAGAAGTAGCCATTCTTCAGCAAGTTGTCCACCAGACACTGAGTGTTGCGGATGTTGGTGACCAAATGTTCCCTGTTGATCTTCAGCAGTTTAATGTGGGAGTGGCAACCCGATGGGATGGCTTCCATCTCATAATGGCCCTGCTTTTCCATAGTTCAAGTAGCCTGAAGCTACTTTGCTCAAATTCATCTTTGACCACATGTGTCTCCCTGACAGACAGGCAATCAGGATTCAGGGCCACCGTCCAGGATCCTGCCTTTCAATGCTGACCCTGAAGAGATAAAGGACATTGTCAACAAAGCAAATGTCACAGAAGGATTCTCCCTCTCCCCCATCTCCACTGTCTCTTGCATTTCTCTACCTCCAACAGGAGAGTGTCATGCCAAAGAATTTTATCAGGGAGTTATTCAGCAACAATCATCATTCATTGCTGTTGGTGGGATTCTGCACCACTAAATGTATTCGCCTTTCTGTCACTGCGGCAAGAGAATGTCAGGGAGGGAAGATTTAGTCTACCTCTTGGTTTCAGTCCCTCGCTTTGGGGAAGGCATATCAGAGCAGTTCGATCTCTTCAGGGAGACCAGGGAGGAGAGAATGGAAAAGAGGGAAGAAAGGTGGCGACCAGGACCCATTTCAGGACCCATGGCTTCAGTAAGTGACTCCCAAAAGGCATTCAGCTAACACCAACATATTCAAATAGGTAGTCATACCAAATCTCTGGCATCATCCTTTGAAGGAAGATAAAATACTCTAACATGGCCTTCTTCCCTTAGACCATCACTATCTTTCTGAAATCTGCAAAGCTAACAAAGGTGTAGAAAGCAAAAAATGCTTCTGCACACAGTTAAGCGCTGGAGAAGCCAGGCAAGTTAAACTCGCAGGTATCCTTCAAAGGGAAGAGACGTTTAACCTGTTTCCCCTGGGATGCCGGGAATGGAGGCAGCTTACAACCTGGTGATCCCTTGCTGTCTGATTACTCCTTCCAGACCTTTCCCCCTAAAATCTTGAGCATGACTTCTAGGTCATAAAACTCATCCTTGTGAGAGATGCCATTTGTACTTTACAACAGCCTAAGTGACTTCTATGTTATCTTAGGGCCAGCTGTTACATTTACCTCAGCCCTTCTCCCTAGACCATTACCTTCAGCATTGTTTCTCTGTCAACAAAAGCCAATCTTACAGATGAAGCCAGTGTACTTTGTAAAGGATTTCCATGTAAACATGTCTTGAGCTTGTATTCACAGGGCTGAGTTAATCGTTTTCAGAAAACTTTTCTCCCAAATTGTGCTGTGCTTACCTATGGCTAAAGTAAATGATCTGATGTCAGACCCTAGAAATCCTGGCCCAGTACCAAAATCAGGCTTTACCGAGTTTTATTCTTGTATTTTTGCAGATAGTTTCCCTGACAGCTGTAAAGCCCAATAGACCCTTCCACATAAAGAGGGTCTCTTTTTTATAATTAAACTTTATTATTTAAAAGAATTGCAAAAAATCACATACTGAAATTAACCAGATCGTAAAACTATACATCTCAATGAGCTTCTGTAGAGTTAAATTAACCATATGGAAAGGAAGCTGTGGAGCTTCACATTGGGTATTGTTCTTCCGTAATCAAATACTCATTCACCACCCCAAACAAAACTCTGCGACAGAGTTAGAATTAGAAAAACAATTCGCTTTATACCCCCTGCTCGTGGTCATTCCCTGCATTCAGTCGTGTTTGTTTGTTGAGACAGGGTCTCACTATATAGCTCTGACTGCTATAGCGTGTCCGACCTTGTCTTTGTTTTTAAGTGGTATTTGTGGGTGCTGGGAAGACGGCTCAGCTGTACAGTGCTCGCTGTGCAAGCATAAGGATTCCCTCAGCACCACTGGAAAGTACCAGAGATGGAGGCGTGTGCCTGTAATCCCAGCACCGGAAAGCTGGACAGGAACATCCTGAGGGCTCCCTGGCCAGTCAGTCTCCTGGATTCAGTAGCACAGCAACTGAAGATGACAGTATCAACCTCTGGCCATCACACACATGGGCACATAAGCATAGACACAATCAGTCGGTCAATATTCAATGCCATTGGGCTGAGTCAGGAATGACTACAAATAGTAACAGAAGCTCACAGTGCTCTCTGCACTCTTCTTCTAGGACAATGTTTCTCAAACATCAGTCATTTGGGCACCATGTCTCTTTGCCACAGTTAAGGTCTCACCTGTACTTTAACCTTTTGCTTTGGGGAATGTGGGGCTCCTTAGGAAACGAGGTATGCACAAGAGGAGGGAGGTGGTACAATGACAATAAGGATGGATGAAAAGCCACAAGGAATCATACTCTTAACTATTTATAAAAGAAAACCTATGATACATGCAATTCTATGCATAAACATACATATATAATTTTAATAAAATTTTCTCATCTGAGCTGACAATGCTCCCTTAAATAGACAAAGACCACCTAACAAAACCTTAATAGTAGACATTAGAAGCCCTCTTTTGAGTTGTTGGGCATGGCTAGCTAAGAGACTCACAAAACATACAACCTACTTTTGTTGTCCATGGTTACCACTCCCTTTCCCCAGAGGTGGAAGGTAAGTCCCAATCTCTGAAGACACTGTCTACTTCAGAAACAGCCCAGTGACCCCTAAGCTGAACGTACCCTCCCTGAGGACTGGCTTTCCTGATACCAGAAGGCAGCATGAAAGCTTCCAAAGAAGGAAGGCTACCAATAATCTTACCAATTATGATATCTATGAGTCACATCAATGATCAGCTTGGCACCATAACCCTAAAGGTGCAGTAATGCCACACATACCTTGGTGGTAACCAACGGCTCGCTAGTTGGAGTTAAGACCTGCTCAATGATAGGGAACAATGTCTGGGACTTGAAACCTAGATAATTACGCAGTGCTAATCAAATCATGGTTATTGGAAGAAAACTACTAATTTATTAAACCAGCATAATCTCAAACAACAACTTATAAACATGTGTCCTTATACCCACAGATAAAGGTACTCCTCACTCTTCATCAGGGAAACTTTTTGCAACAGATGGAGACCAGTATAAAAAAGCACAACTAATCAAAACGCCAGGTTCTGGAGCCTAGTCCCAATGCATGCATCTACAAAACAGTACCAGACCTAAGACTCAGGAAACATTTTGGAAGAGGGGGCAGAAATTCTGACATAGACAGAGAATTAGGAAGTTTTCTATGAGCCTGTGTCTCCCAGTAACAGGAATACACCCATAAAGAATCATGGCAACTGAGGAAGGCTGGGAGCGGGTGAGGTGGTGCTCCCTAGGGAGGAACACACCAAATGGTTGTTCAGGGCCAAATACGTACAAGTACCATTACATGGCCTGCGCAGGTTCTATTTGGGAATAGATACGTATACACAAAGACATATATATGCATGCAATAACAATTAGTGAAAAAGGGGCCGTGATTTGAAGGAGACTAGGGAGAAAGAGATGGAAAGGTTTGTGATTAAATTATAATCTCAAAATTTTTTAATGCTTTGAAAATTTATCTGTGACAGCCAAAAAAAATAGATTTATAAGCATAACTAACTAGATAAATAAATAAAGGAAATCGGGGGTGGAGGAAGGTCAGTCCTAGCTCCCAGGCTGGTTTCTCAGGGAGGGCTGTAGGAATTGCTGAAGTGCAGAGTGGAAACCACAGGGAAAGGCTGCTCCTTCTGCCTTGGTGAGTCAGCATGCTTTAGAAGGCTGGGGAAGGAGGTTAAGCAACATCCTTCATTCATTTGTCCTCACTCTTATTACTGGGAGGGCTCTGTTAACTGTTTCTCTTTCCTGGGCCTGCGATCCCCACAAAAATTGTCCCTAGCTTCCCAAACTGGTCCTGTAATACCCACCGTAGACACCCACGGAAGGGGGAAGCTGTCTCCTGATTTTTGACCACCTGAACAAAGTCACTGGTCACAGGACAACTAGCTGGCCGGGAGGCTGATTGCTTTTGTAATTTCCCCGAGGTCAGTTAGCTTGCTTTGGCAGGAATTTAAGGAAGGATGGAAGTAGGAAATAAAGAAACAACACTGCCTGGTAAACAGAAGCCAGAGACAGACCAAATTGCCATGAGACGCCTCAGCGAGTTTCGGCTCATGAGCATGCGCCACCAGAAATAGCAGAGAGCTGATGTCCCCTGACTTAGAAAGGTCCTCCATGTCTTACCTGCAAAGGCTCAGTCCTGGGTGCAAATGGAAGACACGGAGGGGGGAGGGGGGAGACAGTGCGTAGAGAAAGGGGAGGAGTAAGGGAAGGGGCGGGCTGGGGGAGGGGAGAGAGAAGGGAAGAAAAAGGGGTGGGAAGGAGAGGAAGGAGAAAGGACAATGGGTAGCACTGGGCTTCTGGGAGCCAGGCCTCTCTGTAGGGGAGGTTTTCCCACCTCCAGATAGGGAGCCCCGAGGGTGTGTGTTGCCAAGGGACATCCTGTCCAGACAGTCCAGGAAAACAGCCAAAGAAACAATTTCAGGCCCAAGATGTGGCCAGAAAACAAGTTCCCAGGGCTGCAGAAGGCAAGATAGAACACCAAATGGAAAAATGAAGATAGAACGTGCAGGCCGTGAGCCCACTGCCTAGGCAGGTAGAGTATGTTGGTGGGAGGAAACCTTGAGTGTGTCTGTGTGTCTGTGTGCTGGGGGATGCTAGACTGGCCCTTCCCACCAATTCTTTTTCTGACTTTTTTATACTTTAAAGACAGAGATCTTGCTGCATTACTCCAGAGTCTTGGGACTCTTATGTAGCCTAGGCTGACCTAAACTCACAGTCCTCCTGCCTCAGCCTCCTGAGTCCTGGGACTTACAGGCCTGTGCCAGCAAGTATGGCTCTTTCTGGCTTCCTGATCTCCTTGTGGGACAGGTTTTGTTTCCAGGTGAGGAGAACCCCAGTTCTAGAAGAAATAGGTTTCTACATCCCGTCTTGCAACTTGGGCTTTTGAACTAAATCTACAATAGATTTAAGGGAGGGCAAAACCTGAGAGGAAAAAAAGATGAGGGAACAGTCTTTCTTTGTTTATTTTGTTTTGTTGAGACAGGATTTCTTTGTGTAGCCCTGGCTATCCTGGAACTCACGCTGTAGACCAGGCTGGCCTGGAACTCACAGAGATCCACCTGCCTCTGCCTTCCAAGTGCTGGGATTAAAGTCGTGTGCCACCGGCGCCTGGCATCTTTTTTTTTAAGGCTCTATATATAGTTTCTTAAGCTGGTCTTGAACTCATGAGCTCACGGGATTCACTCAGGATCGTGAGTACCCACAAATAACACTGGGCTTAAAAAGAATCATTCTAAAAGGTGGTAGAGCAGGGTTATTAATATAAGATAATTACAATCCTCATGGTAGTTCTATTTTACTATTTTTTTTAGAATTTTTTACATCTATTTATTTAGTGTGTGTATGCAGTTGCATGTGTACAAGCCCCAGGGCGTGTGTGTGGTGGGCAAAGACAACGCGTCAGAATCAGTTCTCTTCCTCTGCCCTAACGGTCCGGGTGCCAGAATCCAGTCATCAGGCTTGCGGGCAAGCGCCTTTCCCCCTTGAGCCATCTCACTAACACTGGCAATTTAGATTTTTCCAGTAGTTTCATTAATGAGAATAAAAACAAGCAGGTGGCCTGATGAGATGTCTGAATTAATTAAATACGTGCAAAGCACCACTCTAATGCATCATCACTATAACACTGCTGGACAGCCCTTTCCTCTGAGATGAAAACCTTCCACCTTAGAGAGAAGCTCTTTAAGTCATAGGATGTTAGGAGGTGAAACAAGATGTCCTAAGGGTGGTTCTCAGCCTTCCTAATGCTGTGATGTCTCATGTTGTGGTGACCCCCAAGCATAAAATTATTTTCATTGATGCTTCAGAACTGTAATTTTGCTCCTGTTGTGACTGGTAATATAATATGGGATGTGTGATCCACAGGGGTCTCCAATCCACAGGTTGAGAACCACTGTTCTAAGGGGGGGGTGTGAAACAGTCTACCCTTCAAGGAAGCTCATTAAGATCAAGAGGTAAACATTTCAGGGCGTCAGGAAGTCCCTGAAACTGACAAGCTCCACTAGACCCCTCCCTCCCCAAGCATACATAATCTGTAAGAACAGCTCAGTGATACTATTAGACTAGCTGAGCTGCCCTAAAGAGACGGATCCAGCTGAGCCCCTGCAAGAAGAGGCCAGTTGAGTTGCCTGAAAATGACAATTTCCAACCTGCTGAGCTGCTGTGCAGTGTGCTTCAAGTGTCCAGCTTCGGTGGACTGGGGTTTCGTCACACTGGGGTGGGTTTTGGTGATGCAGACCTCTGAGTCATTTCTGTGCCAATAAGTAATCCCTCACCCATATTCCTCTAAGTAACCCCAATAAAACTCATTTGTTCATCAATTTGGACTTCGATGGTGTTTATACTTAGGTCTGTCATTGGTTATCTGGGGTAAGTAAACATTTGTTCATGTCTCCCCAGAAATAGTGTCACATGGCACACATTTAGGAAGGAATATCTGTGTTCTTATTTTTCATGCTGAGGTTTTGAAATCTGGTGTGTCTTCCACTTAGAGGATATCTAGATTCCGGTCAGCAGCAGGGAAAGTGTTCAGTGGTCACGTGGTAGAGGCAATTTAGCAACTTTGTACACTTGAAATAGAAACCTCCTGCTCTTTGTCGGTGAAGGGACACTGGCCAGCTCCAATGTGGCAGGCATGGCTCTGTCAGGCTGTGCCTTTCTCCCCCATTTCCTCTGCCTTGCTAAAAGCTGTTAGATTACATTCCTGAAGCTAGCCCCAAGGTCTGCTCCCTTGTTTGTCCAGTTCCTCTTCCTGAGGCTGACTACCAAGGTCCAGCTATCAAAGTAGTGAAATCCAGCAACCAAAAGCCCCCTTTGGCCGACCTAATGAACATGCCCAATCAAAATTAAACACCTCATCCTAACACAGGGTTTCCCCTTTCACCTTTACAAACCACCATTTTCCTATAATCACATCTGTTTCCTCGTTATCCAGAGATAGTTCTTTGTCCCACCCCAGGACAAATACTCCTTTCCCTCTCCCTTATTCCTTTCCCCTTCTCCCTCATCCTCTGTCTCCTGTCTTTATCTCTTACTCCCTGCCTTCTATCCTTCTGGGGCAAATAAATCTCCTTTGAGAATTTGATCTCAGGATTCCTGAGCTGACTCCAAGATTCCCTACGGTCAATGGGCAGCCTGACCACATCTTTGACCCCTGTCAGCTCCTCCTGCTCGTGAGCTGCAGTCCTAATTGTGACATGTGTCTTGATCCAATGTCTACAATGCCCATAGCATAAGGGAGTCACTGTCAATATGACTGCGTTCCCCATCACATGCGTAAATTCCTGCCAGAGATCCATGAGAGTTCCTGTTAAGCTGTATTAGGGAGAAAGGATTCCCATTTTTCTAGACTTTGGAATCCAAGTTAGGAGTCAGTGGTTGTCTCTAGTTTTGGTTGTTATGCCAGAGCAGCTTCAAAGCCCTGCAGAGCAACTAGGCAATGTCACTGTCACAGTCCACACCTCAGGGGTGTTATCCACAGCTAGTTTAATAGTGGCCTGCTGTGTGACCTGCAGGCCAGGTGGGTTCCAAGTCAACTGAAAGATTCTGGGAACTTTCTAAAGATATTTTCTAGGACTGGGTTTTATCTCAGTAACAGCTAATTTTGAGGGGTTTGGGATCTACTAGAAGTCATTTCTGTGGCCATATTGAGCTTCAGTAGTTTTAGCTGATGGGGTAAAAAGAGGCTTTCAGGCACTCTGGACTTATGGTCTGAGCTCATGTCTTAACCAAGCTATTGAGAGTCCATGGACATGACAGGTCGAGGACCCAAAGTTTCCTGGCCCTCGCCTTGTGGTGAGCTTTATTGTCTCAACAGTAACAATGAGCAGCCTGAGAGAGAAGTCTCTTTAGCAACTTCCCTTCCTAGAAATGCACCCTTTGAGGGGAATCAGAAGTTCTGACCCAGTTTTTGTTTCGTTCCATTCCAACAAGATTCCTGCTGGTTTACTGTGAGAAAGCAGTTGGCAGTTCCCAGAAGAGCTGCCGATGACTGAGTCAACACAGTCTCTGCAGCCCCATAATGCAGCACCAGGCAACAGCACATCTGAGAGCAATAAAACAGAGCAGGAGTGTCACAGACGCAAGGCTGAGAAAGTCAGGCTCCCAGAAAGAGGATTTACTGTATGGCTCGTGTGCATCCTGATCCTGAAATCAGCTCCTGGGGAGGCAGGGAGATGGCAGCTATGGAGACAGTGGTTGCGAACAAGGACCAGGCAAACTCCCAAGACATGGAAACACTGTATATCTTGAGTGAGTGCTATGTGTATCATATGTGTACACGTGTGTGTGTGTCTGTGTGTGTATAGTGTGTATGCATTCATGGATTCCACATCCTTCTATTCAATCAACCATGGATCAAGAACATTCAGGAAAACATCACACCTCACTAAACATGGAATAATTTACATATGTTTTCATTGTTATCATTCCTGAAATTGAATCCTCTACCAACTTTTATAGAGCTTCCAATGTGTTAGGCATCATAATGATCTAGAGATGATTTGACGTGTTCAGGAGTATATGTGTGATAAGAAGATACTCACCGTGCCTTCTATCAGGGATTTGAGCACTGGTAGATTCTGTTTTCCTTGGACTATCCCGACACTGACCTCTGCAGATACTGAGGGAAGAGTGTGTGCGTGTACACACACACACACACACACACACACACACAGTTTGCCAAATATCATCAACCTGTATGCTTAAACTTGGAAATGTTATATGAAATTGTAATGTAAGGAAGTGTTTTGTTTTCGTTTTGAGAGAGAGTCTTGCTGTGTACTCCAGTCTCAGCTTGAGCTCAAGATTCTTCTGCCTCGGTCTCCATGATGCCATGGAGCATGCACCACCATGCCTAACTAGAAGTGCTGTCTTTAGTCCAGGACAGCCAGGGCAGCACAGATTAACCCTGTCTCAAAATAGTAATAGTAACAAACAAGCTCAAACTGGCCTCAGACTCACAGAGATCCACTTGCTTCCTGCTTCTGCCTCCCAAATGCTGGGATTAAAGGCATGCCCAGCACAAGTAAGTCTTTTAAAAGGAGGTAAAGAAACAAAATAAATTATATATGTATCGTATATATCTATATCCCAAATACTAGTATTAAATCAAATATGAATAAGTATAATGATTATAAAACATAATTTGGCAGATTTATTAGGAAAACCCCTGCATCCTACCCAAAGAGGTGTATCTTTGATAAAGTGTCAGTGTGGTCACTCAAGGAGGAAGGATGCTCTGTGACTGGCACAGCTAAACTAGAATTAGATTGGAATTTAAGAATCTTACAACAGTATGACGAATAGTACTTCTGAGTGGTGAAAGAATTTTCACTTTTATTCATCTAGTAGTATATTTTGAAAATACACTAAAGGAAAAAATTGCAAAAAAAGGCAACATATCCAAATACATGATCATAGTCAGGTACTATAAGATACTTCATATAATAGCTGAAAGAACAGGCAGACCATGGAACCAGTAAGAATCTTGGGAGATCAAAATAATAAGCTTATCCTGTTGTACATGTAATGGTAAATAATGGATTAAGTAAAAATGCTACGGATCCCCAAGTGGCTGCAGCGGCAGAAACGCTGCAGGTCGCTAAGCAGCGTCAGTGGGCAGCAGTTCCCTAGAGCAGCCAGTCCCAGGCAGGGACAGCACAGTTCCCCAAGAGGCTGCAGTGGGCCACGAGGGGCAGTGAGTCCCATAAGGAGAGACAGACAGACGGGCATGCCACAAGACCATGCCGCAGGTCTCTGCAGGTCTCTGAAGGCAGCTGGTCCCGGGAAGGGAGCCACGACTTAATCCATTGCAGTATGGATATCCCACTGTGCCTAACAACAGCACAGGACATGGTACCAAGTGCATGTGTAGTCTTTAAAAAGTTGCCCACATTCTGGGCCTCACTGTAAACTCTTAATGCCTGGCAAAGGACTGGAATTGTTCATCCTACATTTTGTGACCACAGTGGAATTAAGTTAGAAATCAACAATAAAAAGACATCTGGAAAATCTCCAGATTCACAGGTCAAAGGAAAAATAGGAATTAGAAGGTATTTTGAACTATATGGTGATGACATTATAGACTATCAAATTGGTAGAAAACAAAAAGTACATAGTCTCACGTTCATGTGTTAGATAAGAAACATAAGACTGAAACCACACTGCCCTGTCCTCACCAGAGGACAACTTGCAGAAGCTGCTGCTCTCCTTCCGTCATGTGGGTCCTAGAGAGTGAACTCCGTTAGCCAGGCCTGGCAGCAAGCCCCTAGCTCACTTAACCGTCTCATGCGCCCATCCTTGCTGTGTTTTTTATAACTTGTCCACTAAACATAAATGCAATACCTGGTCACTGTAAAACAAATTGTGAAAGGAAACAAACAGTAACAACAACCTTAGAGACTTAGAGAACAAAACAAAACTGTCTATGAGCTCCTAAGCCTCCACCCTTTTGTGCACACAGTGGTGTTTTGCCGGGTTGCTATCACACTATTTCCTTGTGCCCTCATGATTAACTGATGTTTCTTTGTGACTGCCAAGTCCCTCTTTTGAACTGCAGAAACTGATTTCTAAACAGTCCGGCTTTCCAGCAGCAGAGCTCTTTGCCTGGCGTGGCTTTCCTTTTATGAAGAGCAAAAGAACTAGAGGGCCAGGACTGCAGCTTCAGAACTCTGTGCCTGAGCGAGCCCCACATCCAAGAGGTTGAACGACGATGCCAGGTGGAGCGCCTTTCTCGGCCTGATCCTGTGGCCTAAAGAGCTGCAACAGTCTAGATGCCAGTGTCATCACTGGCAGGGTTCCACCCTCACCGTGAGGAGCAATGGCTACCAGGGGTAGAGGGCAGCAGCAGGATCTGCTGGTCACTGCCTTGCTTATTCTTTCCTCATTTGCTCTATGGGGGTCCAGCTGGGCACCAATGATGATAGCTAACACAGACAGCTCTTTACTGGGTCCCCAGTTTCATCAGTTACTTTACAATTGCTGTGAGAGGCAAGATCGCTGGGATCAAATGCATGACTTCTGGAGACCCGCCCCACTCCCACTTACCCATGTTTGTACCCTTTGCCAGCAGTAGGGAGATCAGCTACCTGGACCTCTGCCGAATGGGCTGCTGGCCAGAACTTTGCAGGCTGCAGGGGACGAGACACAGAGAGGTGATCCCTCACTGTCAGGACCAGCACTCTCTGCAAGTTACTGCTCTGTGCTTTGATTTTCCCCAAGTAAGGTTCCCTGTCTTAGGGTATTGCAAGCAATTTTGAGTTAATGTGCTGGAAGGGCCTACACCAGGCTGGCACAGAGCAGATCCCTGCCAGGCTGGCACAGAGCAGAACCCCAGTAATTGCCTACTCAGCTCACCTTTCTTACTATCCCCATCCTTATGCCAGCTTCAGGTAACCGTCACTGTGAGGAACACTTTACTGAGCGCAATGAGGCCAAGCAGATCTCCACCCTTAGTGTTTATAACCTGGCAGTTCAGGCAGATTCAGAATGAGGCATTAAGTCCAGTGAGTGTGAATAATAAATGCCTGGAGAATAAAGGAAAAATGAAAAAACAGAGCACTTGAGTAGCACCCAGATGTTACACACGCACCCAGACCTGTCACCACTGTCTCTAGTGTCCATGACCAGAGGCCATCCACTCAACTGCCAGCAGCTGGGAAACACTCGTTCTGTACAGAGCCATCTGTAGTTCTGGTCTGCAGAGGCTGCCCTGCCTGGAATGTGACCGTCTCCTCAGATGCACACCTGGAATTCAGATCCAATCTCGGTGATGGTGGTTGAGCCAAGAAGAGGAACCTCAAGGCAGACATTTCCCAGCAGCCACACCAGCCTTTCCTTATACACCCCACTGTTATTTTAAAACTCGACCCATTTCCAAATATACAGCCCATCTTTCTCCAAGTTGGTATTGCAATACCAGCAGATAAGATTCCAAATAGATCTAAATCTTTCCCAGAAAAGCAGTCTTTATGAACATAGCAGATGCTAATTAGAGTTATACCCCAAGCTGCTTTTAGGTGGTCAGGCCATTGGAAGTAGTTCTGTCTAGGGGTTGGGCATAAACACTAGCATAAACAAAAGCAAGACCAGAGTTAGAATCTGGCCCCTCTGTCCCCTTCTCCAGCCCTGTTGCTCTCTCCTCCAGCTCCTTTCCGGGAATGAGAGCTCATAAAGAGCCTGTGAGTCAGGGACTGTGGCAGCCACAGAAGAACAATGCTTTTGTAAACACAGAAAGGCCCAGTCCGTAAAGCAATGACTTACGGACCTTGCCTTCCCCTTTCTTGAAGACAGACACAGGGTGACTGACGTCTGCTGTCCTTTCAGCAGCCCTGATATCCCACCTAAGGCCTGGTTCACTGTCCTCAGCCCTTTGCCATGGCTTAGGAACTGAGAATAGAGGAAGAGTTTCCTGGGTTTTCAGTGGTCAGGGTGGGTACACGGCTGCCCCTGTTTCAATCTTTCTCTTCTGGAACGATGGCTGGCCTCCCTGCAGACAGGTGGCTGCTTCCCCAACCTTGGCTCACAAATCCCTGTAGTGAGAACGTGTGTGTGTTGGTTTTTGAGACAGTATTTCTTTGTATAGCCCCGGCTGTCCAGGAACCCTCTCTGCAGATCAGGCTTGCCCGAAACTCACAGATATCTGCCTGCCTCTGCCTCCCAAGGGTATGTACCAAAGACATGTACCACTAATAGCTTAAAAGATTTATTTATTTACTGATTTTATACTTTATGAATATGTGTGAGAACCTTTATTTTATGTTTGTAATGTACCATGTGTATTCCTGATGCTGGAGGCCAAAAGAGAGCTTCAGATTCTCTGGAACTGGTGGTTGTGAGGAAAACCCTGTGTGGGGGCTGGAAGGTAACTGCCGAGCCATTCCTCTGGCCCGAGCAGAGCATCTTACTTGCTTGGAAAGGACCTTGGCATGCCATGAACAATGTGCAAGCAATGAGCTACAACTGTTTGATATGGGGAACCTTCTTCATTATCTGTTAGTGTGACAAACTTTTTCCACTCATTTGAATACAATAATTTTAGACAAGAAAAGTACCGGACCCATGAGGAAGCTGGGTTCAGACCGGTTATCAAACAGGAAGCAGCATGGGGGTGTCTAAGACATCCATCTGCTCAGAAAGCTCACCCTGCCCTCCTCTTCCCTCACAAGACCACAGTTCCTATAGGAGGGAAGCCGAATTACAGCATGCACCGTTTGGTCACTCAGGTTTTCCCTTCACCTCAGCCATTCCATCTCCTAGAAGAAGTCATTAAGGAAATAGTGTCCACTTATGGAAATAGTGTCCATCTAAGGAAATGGCATCCACCTACGGAAATAATATCCCAGCCAAGGAAACAGCAGCTAAGGAAACAGTGTTCATTAAAGTCTCAGACTCCGTTGGCATGTAGAGCCACCTGTGCACCGGGGAATAATGAAAACTTTTTCTGGTTCGGGGGAAGACCCCAGGAAATAGGATAGGTTTCTGGGTGGAACAGATTTATTTAATATTCAGTTGGGCAGGATCTATCCACTGAGAGCCTAGTTAGAACCTAAAAAGGGGGGAGGAGCTCACCACAGAAATAGCTTTCTTGCAAAAGCCAAGAAACTTTCAAGAGATTTTGATTTTTTTTTTAATCCTTAGACATCAGGCAGCACCATACAGAGGAAATGTTTACCAGTCACGTCTACATGCCCTTGCTTTTGTTTCCTTCACATGTGTGTATGTGGGGAAGGGGAGAGGGTGTGGGGGGGTGTTTGTGTGAATGAGCATGTTCCACAGAGATCAAACTCCTCTGCTGTGTGCTTTAGGTTCCTCTGCTTTCCTTGTCTAAGAGGGTCTCTCATGAGGCTGGGGCTCACTGATTGCTGACCAGGCTAGCCAAGGCCAAAGAGCTCGAGAGATCTACTTGTTGCTTCTCCAGTGTGAGGATTTCCAGTGCACAGCAGCATGCCTGGCTTTCAAATAACAGGGTTTCTGGTCTTTATAGTTGCACTTTATAGAATGTTCTATCTCCCTG
>LOJH01007036.1:16176-32575 GCA_001685095.1 Ellobius talpinus | reverse complement strand
GATTTTTCTGTGTAATTGTCCTGGTTGTCCTGTAGACCAGGCTGGGTTTGAACTCAGAGATCTGCCTGCTTGCTTCTGCCTCCCAGCATTGCAATGTGTTATATACTTAGCCCAAGCCCCCTACAACAGCTATTTAAAAAAGTTTTATTTAGGAATCATTGGCCTGAAAGCTATAGACACTTGCAGTGTACAAACTGCTATGTTATTACAAGCAAAAAATGGTAAATAATCATCAAAGCAAAGCTGGGGAAAAGGCTGAATTTCCAAATCTGTCCTTTTAGGAACCTCAAGTATACATCACAGCGTTGTTAACTCCTATTACCATGCTACACACTGGGTCCCTCAAATGTGCTGATCTGCATAACTTACACTTTATTCTCAACCTACATCTGCCTCCCCCACACCTCATCATAACAGCTGCTTCCCATAGGTCGAGTTGGCAGGAAAGCCAGCACTGACAGATGCCAAAAGCCTTACCAGGGTATTGCCTTCAGCATCCAGAGAAAGGGTGGGTCTATGGCCACTGGGCTCTGTGAGCAGGGCTTGAGGTCTAAGCAGACTTTTAAGCACTAGACACCCCCTTTGTGGAGACAGCTGCAGGGACCTGGTCCCCACAGCATGCATTTGCTGCAACCTAGCCATCCTCCCCCTTAGGGGACCGAACCCCTTCCAGGTAAAGGATCGTAGGACGGATATTGGATCTAGAAAGCAAGTGTGTTGCTCTTCTCCTGCCTTTTCCTAGCTAACTCTGACCTCTCTGACCACCAAGAGCTCCAGGTTCTAATGGCTATCACCACAGGCTCCTCCTGACTCAGTGTGCCCCCCCCCCGCAGACTTCAGCTTCTTGGATGCACCATCACTACCATGGACACAAGGGGATGGGTTCTAGCAATATCTCCTATCCTAGTACCTCTCCCCAGCTTGTTGCTTACCACCTTGTGGTAGGAGAACATGGCCATCTTGTAGGTCCTACAGCCTTTAATCTTCAGCCCACCCAGGCATGTGGTTTTTTTTTCACTTCTTAGCATTCTTCAAAGATGATATGGACTCTTCCCTTGAACCCCATAACCAGATTTCCAAAAACCATCCTGTTGTGTTTTGAAACCCAACCCACACCAGGAAACTAATTCTGAGCCAGGGGAGAAAATCTCTTGGAGACACAGCTCTTGAGTCTCATGTTCTGACTTACAGCCCATCCATGGCCCTAAAGCCCTCTCCCAGGCTATTGTCCTGGTTCTCCCTGGTGCCCATTAGCTGTGCCATCTAGCCCCCCAGAGAGTCCGTCACCTCTGAGCCTGGCTGTGCTGCTGGGAGACACAAATGAGGTTCTGAGGGAATAATGGGCCTTCAGGGTCCCTACCAGATTCTCTGGGAAGGGACACACACAGGGGCCAGGTGCAGGTTCAGTGAGTACAGGAGAGTCGAGGCAGTGTCTTTGCCCTGCCATGCCCACCCCCACACCTGGTCTTAGGTGAATCTGCTCTCAGAGGTAGGAGATGGGCTTCTAAAGAGCAGAGCTACTTGAGAGCCAGTGGAAGCCAGGAGTTGCCTTCCCAGGGCTCAGGAGAGGGTGGTTGGAGCCGCGCTTGGGAACTGGCCCTAGCGTCCAGCATGAGTCACCAAGATGGTCTTTCCGTCCACAGGAGAACGACTACCTGCAAGACTGTCTGGATGCCATCCAGCAAGATTTCGTGATTTTTAACAGAGAAAAGTGAGTGTATGTATGTGAGCGGCCATAGTGGGGAGCAGGGCTTACACAGCACAGATGTCCCAGCAGCCATGTGGCCCGGGAGGCCTGGCCCGTGCTCTTGGGGAAGGACCAGCAGTGGATATGGAAGGTCGAGTTGAGAGGCCTCTTCTCAGGCCCCTGCAGGGGCTCCCTGGGGACATTCTGGGTGAACTCAGATCTAGGGGTTAGAATCTCAGGGACACACTTGGCTCAGACCAGAGCCAGCTACCTCCTGGCAGCCCCTTTAGTCACAC
Source organism: Ellobius talpinus (assembly GCA_001685095.1). Taxonomy (NCBI): domain Eukaryota; kingdom Metazoa; phylum Chordata; class Mammalia; order Rodentia; family Cricetidae; genus Ellobius; species Ellobius talpinus. The sequence continues at coordinate 30,592 of LOJH01007036.1, read as the reverse complement.
CTGCCGCTGAGTCACTCAGAAAAGCTTTCCGTGGTGTCTAGTGCCAGTGGCCAAGGCACTAGACTGCTAACACCTGCCTCAGTGAAGAGAGCCTGGTATAGTGGGGCCTAAGAAAGGAGTTAACACTCCCCCTGCCTGGGAAGCAGGGAGGTCTTCCCAGAGGTAGTGGCTCTGTGTGCTAGGCTGGGGAGGATGCACAGAGCAATATGGGTCTGGTTGAGGACACTGACCCCACCCTGTGGTTATAGGACGTGATGACTTGTGGGCTTGGCCATGCTCTTTGAAAAGCTGTTCCAGCACTGCCCACTGAAACAGGCCCCAAGCTAGCTCTCTTGGCTTCTTCTAAATGAGCTGCCATGCGGAGCCTGCGGCTAGCAGCAGAGGGCTGAGCCTCCATACCTCTAATGGTCTCACCATCCATGTCTGCTGTCCGGCTCCCTGTGTTCCCAGCATTTGCCAGAACAGGGCTTCCAACAAGGGACATTCCTGGCATCCCACACCACATCTATGAAGGACACATCCCATGGGTCCTAGGAAAAGCCATATATATTCTACATCAGTGGGTCCTGGGGAATGCTAGTGAGGCTGTGCCATTTGGTGGGTTACATAGACCCACTTGGCTGTCGTATCCCCCACCCCCAGGCTGAAGAGGAGCCAGGAACTCATGAACGAGCCTCTCTCATGCTCCGAGACTGCAGATATGACAGATCCCACTGCAGACAGTGAGCCAGAGCCCACAGCCCTGCCCATGTGTGGCTCCATCTGCCCCTCATCTGGGAGCAGCTAGGCCAAGTGGACCGCGTCCAAGGGCAGTTCTCTCTCAGGCTGCTTTGAAGACTCAGGACGGCCAGGAGGAGGCAGCAGTGGGGCAAAGGCCTGACCGCCCAGCCTGCCCACGAGGCTGTCAGTATGGTGAAACTGCTGGGAGCCATGGGTGCCCGTCAAGAGTGGTGGTTGGGCAAGGAGGACCCTTGGTACCTAGACCATGGTTATTTGCAACATAGAGGGAGTCATGCAGCCATCATGATGGTGGACCCCTCTAATTGTAGGCTGGCAGAGTACATACGGCCAGAGTGGTACGTTGGGGCAGGAGCCCTTGAATTTCTGGACCCTTTTGGAACTGGATGTAAATAGCCTTGTGTCAGTCTTTGCTGTGGCCTGGCCAGAATGTCCTTGAACTTGCTGCTCAAGGCTGTGGGGATGGGAACAGGCCTTGCTGATTCTGATGTGTCACGAAGGGTGGGGGNGGCAAAGAATGTTTTCTAGAGATACACACTGCTCTGGCAATTTCTGCAATTTGTGTATAGTTTTCACCTCTGAGAATTACAGTCTTAAGAACTGCTGCGTCGCCTGCTCTGTATGTCCTATGCCTATGGAGTGGTGACCTCTAGTGCCTGAAGTCTTTCTGAAGAAAGTCTATTGGACTGGGGCAGCCGGGGAGTGGGTGCCACGGGACAGTGGTGTTGCGGTGGCTACCCCAGCTTTGGTAGAAACCAGAAGTGGGTGGCTGAGAGCCATTTCAAGATCCAAGACAAGCGGTAATTGTCAAAAGCCGAGGAGCCTCAGAGTAGCACCAGACAACATGGCTTCTACAGGGCTGGGCAGGAGGATCACATCCCAAAATATGACATCTACCCCAGGGCTTTGTGATCACAGAGGCACTTTGAGAATAAGCCACTGCCCTGGCCTCTCCTGTCCGAGGATGAGTTCTGCCCCTCCAGCCCAGGGCTTCCCAGGCCTATGTGGGTTCACTTTGGAGATCCCACGACACATACGGTGCCCTCTCAGGGTAGTTGCCACCCTGGTTACCATAAAAAGAATCTGTACCTATGTCTGTGGTTCTGGTAAACCCCAGTAAATGCTGTCCTCCTGCCTCACCAGGCTGTGAAGTGAACAGGGCCCAAAGTGACCAGTGTCTGAATTGCTGACTGTGCTAAGAACAGAGCTAAAGCCCCAGGACTGAGAAGGCAGCTGGAAGCCCTGTCTGGTTCCACCCCGCCCCCGCCCCCAGGGGAACTGACTAACCATAGGGCTCCCAGTGAGGCCTATGCCTAAGAAGTACAGCACGGCACACAAAGGCGGATGGACAGCACACAAAGGTGGGATGGACAAAGTACCCAGGTCACTACCACTTCCTTGCAGCCCTTTCAGGTAGCCAGGTTCTGAGTGAAAAACTGGCAAGGTCAGGCACACCCAAGGGAATAACTCTGGGGGTCTGTACAAGTGTGTAAGGGGTGACTTTGGTGAGAGTGCACTCTCCTTTTTGATTGTGGCAGGGATGTGGAGTCCTTCATCACCCCTGTCCTTGCCGGCAGAAGCAGAAAAACACTGCCATAGAGCACAGCAGCCGACCAAAGCCCAAGGTTCAAATCTAAAGCTGCTGGGTTATGGTAGTGCACACCTTGAATACCAGCACTTGGGAGGCAGGCAGATCTCGAAGTTCAAGGCCAGTTGGGTCTACAGACAGCCAAGGCTACATAATAAGATTGGGTCTCAAAAAAAATCATGTGTATGTGGCCCAGAGGACATGACCTCCCAAAACAGTGGCAGGGCTGCCAGGTTGGGCCTTCAGGAGGTTTGCTGCTAGGACCAGAGAAACTTTATGACAGTCCTGGATGTCCACAGTGCAGTCAGCTCCCATGGACATGCTCCTGCTACTGAGAATGGATTGTTGGGAGGAGAAGGGACAAGCAGTGTGGGAAAGACCTCCTGCTTCTAGGGGGATCCCTTGCCTGAGATAAAAAACTTGAGACCCACCTACCTCCATGAGAAGAGGCTACAGCCAGGAGGCTAGCCCAGCAATTCCAACCCCAAGAAGGCACTGGTAGGAACTGCCTAGCTGCTTGTCCTCCAGCGGTGGGGTCCGGCTATGAGCGGCTGCCCTGGTCCCCTGGGCTGCCCGCTACACCACATCCCACCTGCAGAGTACGCCTCAGTGTTCCGTTCCGTTCACTGCCTCATCACAGCTAGAGTGGTTCAAGTCCGGCTAGTCAGAACATGGATATCCTCCTGCTGACCACCTGGCTGTGAGTCACAGCCAAAGACCCTAGGAGGAAGCCCACCTCCCACCATTTAGATCCAGCCATGCCCGTGGCCCAGAGCAGGCAGAGACCACTCTGCTAGACAGCATGCAGCTAACCAGAGGTGGCAGCTACAGAAGGGGCTCCCTGGTCCCTCTGCAAATGCTTGTGAGGACAGGAAGTCTGGCGGCAACACACAGGCAGCTTCTAACCCAGACTTTTATTGACCTGACTCACGCCAGGCGTGGCCGGTGGCCTGCATCTGGTACAGCAGCATGCAGATCCCTGGCTATGGTTTCCTCACAGTACAAAACTGCTACTCTAATAAACCTATGGAAACACAGTTTATAGGAAAAGGAAAGTGTCTTAGCTAAGGGATCATAAAACCCCCTAGAGGGGGCTGCTATAGGAGCTCAGGTTTGGTCCATGGAAGTGTCTATGTGGGAGGGAGCTACCCTGCACTGAGTAACTGGTGGATCCCTGAAGTCACAGCAGCTCCGCCAAGACGGAGGCTCCACTTGCTCGCTCTCCTCCCTACACCAGGGCAGTCAGGGGGACAGGCCCCCAAGGGGTAGCTGCACCTTAGAAACATGGAGCTGGTGGAAGCTTGGGGGCTTCCACGGGGCAGTGATTCCTTAGGGGGAGGCAGCAGCAAATGCCCACCCTGCCTAGTCCCAGACTCTAGAAAGCTCACAGGCTCGAGGCAGAGAATTCTCATGGAGGGCCTTCCAGGTAAGGCCAGGTGGGCAAGAGGCACCAGCTCACTGCCATGCCTAGTCCTCTCTCTGGCAGTGAACTCTCCCTGGATTCAGCCCTCTGGAGGGGGTACCTCATAGTGGGATCTGGGACTCCAAAGGGAGAGTTTATGGGGTACAGGAGGGCAAGGCTGAGCACCTTTCACGATAACATCTACAAAGGAAGAGGCTAACTAAAGTGAGTGGTCCCCACACCCTGCCAGTGGGGAAAGCACCCGCGTGCCAGACCCCAAGTCTAGGAAAGAGAGGTGATGTTGGAGCGTCCTCCAGGGGGTGCCATGATCTTCTGAGCTGTACGTCTGGCGATGTGATCGTCAGCCTGAGACCCTGAAGAAAGGGCAAGTAAGTGCGGTCAGGATGGGAGGGAGGGTAAGGCTCTCTTTCCATCCAAAAGGGAAGGTAGATGTGGCTGGCTGTACCCACTAAACCAGGACCATAAAGAAGCTACACAACCTCATGCAGTGTGCACCCAGGGTGGGTTTTCTCCCCAAAGCCATGGCTGATAAGGCAAGGTGGCCAGGCAGGCTGCTTATCCGTATGGCTAAAAAGTATAGGCAAAGACCCTACAATCTGTGGGGACAGGAAGACAAAAGCCAACCCTCCAGGAAGCCTGCCCTGTTTGGTCTTTGTGTGGGCCCTTGGTGATAGCGGGAGCTTGCCCCCTCCTTCAAGGTGATCTTGGATTCTGAAGGACTTCCAACTTATCCTACCAAGTGACGAGGAACTATTATCACCTCCCAAGCAAAAGAGAGGAGAGAACAAAGACAATATAGCAATGTAGCCCCCACTCAAGGGTGAGGAAAGTGGTGGAGGGGGTCTGGCTTTGGTCTGTAGGCAAGATGGGGGACTGGAAGCCACTCAATAAAAGCCAACCCTGTTGGTCAACATGGCAGGTACATTCTAGAGTATCCCCAAGTGCTGAGGACACAGCTCAGACCCATGCCTCATACTTCACTGGTGACTCTTAGCTTGTGGAGCAGAGGGAGCTGTACTATAGCTTGGGTCCCCACAAAGGTGACACCTCTCTTTCCATGGAGGTTGAACATCTATGTTAAGTTCTGGGTTGACATGTCTTCTCCAAGATTGATTCAAAGTGCAGGTTCATTCATCAGCACCCTCAACAGCACCCCCAAAGGCAAATGCTGGGACAGAAATGGGCTTCCACAAGAGGGGTACACACCTCTTTGCCCCTCATAAGACCCCAAATGAGGTCCTTCACCAAGGGCAGTACCTTCTACTCTACAGTATCCACACTGGCTAGCCATAGGTCCACCCCTGAGATGTGCCCTGTATATGTTCAGGCCCGGGTTCCCAGCTGAGCTTAGAGCCCTCTGGGCACAAGCTGGACCTGGCAGGAGAGTTTCTTACCCCATGCCCAGACCCAACTCACCAGATAGGCTGAACCCCGACTGGTGCAGGTTACGCACAGGTGCAACTGAGATCTTGCCTGGACAGGATGCACGAGCCGGTGTGCCACTCCCTGGCTTGGCAGGTAGCATCACCTCATGGACGGGCCCATCGTACAGGCCTCGGGGCACACCATGGATCTCTGCTAGCTGTGGGGCCCAGAGAACTGGGGGTTTAGCCAGTTAAGCTGATGGAGGGTAGTACCCTGCTTATCTGCTTTGCACCCCAACTCATCCCAGCTCACTAATCCAATGCTCCCCTGCAATAGAGGAGCACACACAGCTTCACACATCTCTTAAGTGCTCTCCCTGTGTAGCAATCAGCCGATACATGCGGTTACACCTGTGCCTCTCAGGAGTTCCTGAGTGCGCACACACACACACACACACACACACACACACACACACACACACACACCAGTGTAACCTCAGTCACAAAAATGTTCAGGCAAGGCTACTTAAGAGCAAAGCAGACCCATCTGGAACTGGAACCAGATCCAAGTCCCAACTGTGGTCAGGAGGCAGCATGGAATGAGGTTCTAGGTTCTGTCTGCCCTGAAAATGGCTCCCAAAGCCTGAGGCATTTCCCAGGGCCCCAGCATGGACCAGTGATCCCAAGAGTGACGTCAGATGGGCCTGTCCTCTTGGCTGACACCTCCCTCTGGGCTCCTGGGCCTACTTAACAATGTAGTCTGAGACAGCCCTAGAGGACTAGATCCTATTGGCAAGGGGGAAGGGGTGTCACTGCCCAGCAGATGACAGTGGGCAGGACTGAACCATTTTCCACCATGGTCCCCTCTCCCTCTGCAAATGGAACTGGGCCTTCCTCATACAGAGCTGTTCCTCCTAGGGTCTCCATTCCTGCCCTACCCCTCAGAGGGAGTGGAGATAGGTGATGTGCTCTGGACCACATTAGCATTTTTGTGGGAATTTACACAGAGAGGGAGGTGATTATAAATAAGTTTATACCCATATTTCCTATAGACCACTGTAATGAAAGGGGTATACCACCATCACCGAGTAGGCAGTTGATGATGGGCACAGGAGGATCGGGCCTGCCACTGGCCTCCTGGCCACTTCCCCTACAACAGGCAATGATCTAGTAGGCCTTGGGCAAGTGATGGCTTCCACCCTGCCTTCCAAAGCCACATCAGCCAGGAGGCAGGACCTTACACCAGAGCTCACGGACTGTATTGGGAACTCCAAGCCTGCCACTCACTTGATGTCCTGTCAGCCCAGGTCAGCCTCTTACCCGGTTGCGAGCCTTTATCCTCTTATAGACAAAGTCGGGGAACGTCTTCCGGGGAATGAAGCGGCCAGCCCCTGGAGTGACAAACAGGTTCCCGTCCTCCAGCACCACTCTGCCCTGACTTATGACCACTGTGGGCACTCCTCGGCACTCCACTCCTTCAAAGATGTTGTACTCTACATTCTGGGGAGAGGCCCACAGGTGCAGCTTCCTTCAGCCCTGACCCCGCCCCCCTCCCCCAGCTGGCCAGCACTACAGGTAACCTGCACGTGCTGTGCTAAGGCCCCACCCAGAAGAAAAAGCAACTGAGGCAGACAAATGACACACAGTAGGAACGACTCCCAGCCAACCCAGCACCCCGAGTCATGGCATTCTTCTGCTGTCATAGGGAGGAGAGTGAGGGGGTTGCCTGTCCTTGCCTAGACAGGTGTGGCACCCTCTGCCTCAGTCTCTTTATCTATAGGATGGGTCAACAGACCCAGTCACACACCCTTGGGGACAACAGACAAGACACTGGCTGAGCGAGGTGCTGGGCAGATGTGCATAGGTCACATAGGTCAGGGCTGCATAGGTCAGGGCTGCCCACCGAGCCACACTAAGGGTGGACACTTGCCACCTATCCTGGTAGCTCCCCTGGAAAGCAGGTCCAGCCAGGCCCTGCTAAGAAGGGAGGCATTCTCACCAGGTTGTGGCTCTTGGCAGAGATGACTTTTGTGGCCCTAGGGTTCCAGATGACCAGGTCAGCATCAGAGCCCACAGCCACACGCCCCTTCCTGGGGTAAAAATTGAAGATTTTGGCAGCGTTTGTGCTGGTCACAGCAACGAACTCATTCTCGTCCATTTTTCCTGAAGCCTGAGAAGTGAGAGAGCCAGCTGAGGGGGAGGGTGGGCTGCGGATGTCACGAGGCATCGCAAGCTCAGGAGGGGCTCCAGCCATGGCCTCACCATGGCAATAATAGTGGTACGAATGCCCACCCAGACAGGGCACCAATGGCAGCGCCAAGGCAGACTAGTGATGTGACTGCTTCTGTGGCCACAGCCCCATCTCTAGCTGCCTCTGTGAATAAATGGGGATGCTTTGATACTAACACCGATGTCCCTTGAGACACTGTGACAGTCACCCTGGTTTTTAGGCGTGGCAGATGATCTCGAGAGAGGAGCCAGGATGCAGAGGAGGGGGACCTACCTTCTAAACCTGTGTCTGTGTACATACCTGCCTGCCTGCCTGTGTAGCTCAGGCTGACTTTAAACTCCAAATAGTTCCCCCCTTAGCTTCCAGAGTGCTGGAGCTACGGGCCTGAAACACTCTGCCTGGCTATAATGAATTCTTTCCATTTTATGTCATTTCATTTAAATTTTCAAAAATGTAAAGTTTTCATTAACATGTAACAATTATGTATTTATGGTGTGCACGGTGATGGATATGACATTAACCTCCAGGGAGGGGACTCTATAGATGTGATAATATCATCCCAAGGAGAATCTAGGTGCCATGGACGGCTAAGCTAAGGCTTGAAGGGATAAGGCTGGTCTCTCTCATGAGCATTTCTGGCGGTGGGGTCCTCCCACAGCATGCTACTGACAGCCCTTGCCACAACCAGCCCCAGGCCTAGACTTACCACACACTTCTCCCAGACCACAGACATACGCTCTTCTACACCATTGACACCCTCCGGAATTAGTGTGAAGTTGTCTTTGCCAACGGCCTTCTGGGCAGTAGTGAAGGTGCAGTGTGCACTGCCTGTCACCTGGAGGTCCCCACTGAGAACAAGCCAGGGTCAGAGTGGCCCAGGGATGGGCCCTCCAGAACTGGCCACAGCTGGGTCAGCTCCAGCCTCCTAGGCAGCCAGCTAAGGCTGTGAGGAATCTGAGCTGGTACTTAAGTCCAGAAAGGAGAGAATGGACAATGTGGGCACAATATGAAGGCCATGGACAGACTCATGAGGGGCCAAGAGAAGGGTGTAGGGGTGGGGGAATCCCAGCTGGGACTAGAGAGCCCTGAACCTCCCCAACTGGTTTTCCTGCAGAAGCCTGTGATTCCTCAGGGAGTGTCCGGAGGAAGCACAGACTAGGAGGCCTCAGGCTGACCCGAGCTTTGGTGGGATGGCTGCTCACCTGGATAGCAGGGAGGTGAGGTGGTCTGCGGTGGTGGGTTCTGGGTTGATAGGGGGTGACGTGACGAAGGCCGCAGCCTTGGCCCAGTTCTTGCTCCAGTAGTGTGAGCCATCAATGCCCAGGCTGGCAGTGATAGGTTCCCCAAAGACGACCACCCCTAAAATGAACAAGGATTATGGCCGGCACCCCAGCAACCTGCACCCACAGCATGGGTCTCACACTGCAACCTCTCTGTCCTTTGCTTTCATGACCAGAAAAAGCTTGTGCTTTTTTTCTGGAGTCCCTGGGTAGTTGCTGACCCTGCGGGGTGGTTCTTTGGGAGGTACAGTGGCTGAGACAATGATCCTTTCTATACCACAACCTCTGCTGAGGGTCAGACTGCTGGGCACTCCCACTGGGCCACAGAGTAGGACTTAACCAATTAAACCTGTCCATTCAGACTCAGAGAGGCCCTGAGTTCCAGGTCTGGGCCTTGTACCAGAGCTCTGAACTAGGCTGATGCTGTTCCTATAAGCCCCAGATTCAGTGGGGTAGGGACTGGTCCTACTGCAGAGTAGCTTATTGGGAGGAGGGGTGAGGCTCCTGGGTGAGCCTTGCAGGGTCTGTTCAACCTGTGCTGGCAATGCTACTGATCCTCTCCCTTGTAAACATGGTGGGTTTCTGTGCCAATCTTTGGGAAGAAAATTTGTCCCTGTATGCATCCACTTCCACCCCAGGGACTCCATAGTCTCAAGGCATGGCTAGGAAATGAGGTCTCATTATGAGACTGGGTGGGGAAATGGATTCCAGATCCTCCATTGTTCTTGAACACACTGCCTCTTTTATGCATGACCTTGGATTTATGCACCAATCATGGCCTTCTCCTGTACCCTGGTGACCGCAGGGGCTTCTCTGGTCCTCTGAGCTCACAGCCTCTCTGTGAGCCACACAGTCTAGCCCCTGGCAACCACAGCTATGAATCTGCCAGGACATAGGTGTCTGCCTCTAGCTAGCCTAGGTGTTACAGCCATGGAGCCCCTTAGCCATCAGAATGTGGACCCCAGCTCCTGAACCCATAGCAAATAGGAAAGTGAGACTTCCTGTGGAATCAAGACCCCTCTTAGATACATACTCAGAGAATTCTGCTCTTGGGTCTCCTGGGAACAGATACACAGGGCCCCAGTTTGCTAAAGACCCCTAATAGGCAGTTATCATTTTAACAAGGCTGGAGACTCAGGTCTAGCCCCATCCCTCACGGGGACACCGGGCTCCTAAACTTCCCTTGAGCTTGCGCCCCTAGGACTAACATAAGTAGGTACCCCATGAGGAGGCCTACTTTTTCATTGGGTCTTCCCCTCCTTAGTGCCCAGAGGTCCTCAATTGTCTTCAGAGCTCAGGGAGGCTAGGAACATGTAGGAAGTGAGCGCTGGCACTCACCCCTGCGCTTGGCTTGGGCAACCATGTCAGCCGCTCCCTTGCTCATCACCTTGGTGATGTATAGTGGGCAGTTGGCCTGCTTGGCAATGGTGACTGCTCTGTATACAGCCTCGGCCTCTACCTGAAGGTGGTGAAGGGAGAGGACAATCAGAACACAAGAAGCCTTGAGATTTACTGACCAGGTAAGTTCTGGGACACCCAAAGATCACCCATGAGACTATGAGGCACTGGGGGCATGCATCTCTGCTGGAGCAAGAGCCCAGCCTAGGGCTCAGTGCCTAGAATCTAGGTTGACACACACGGTTCTCAGGACCCAAAGTATACTGCCTTCTTGCCTCAGGTAAGGGTCGTGGGGTGACAAGTGGTTGAGATGGATACTGGACAGGCAGAGGGTCACTGCATTAAGCCCACAAGGTGAGAACAAGATGAGCAAGGTATGGCTCAGGCCACGAAGCAGGGCCAGCTTAGCCCAGGGTCAGGGGGGCAACGGTATACTTAGTAGGGCAGACTTACCTCTTCTGGGTGGCTGAGGACATGGCCCTCAGGGCCGGTGATGCCCTGCTCCAGGAGGCGCTTCTGTTCCTAAATGACCAATAGGATGCTTTGCTCCAGTCCCAAGGATCCCAAACCCTGGACATGAGGTGCCTGGCAGCAAGCCCCATACCTTGAGCATAGTCCTGGGCCCCTGACCATCCCAGAATAGAGCAACCACAAAGAATGCATAGCAGAGTGGGCTTGGGGAAGGCTGGCCCAAGGTTCAGGCTATTGGTAGGCAGCCAGCCCCTGTTGCCCCTCCTGACCCTGGGTGTCACACTGCAGTCTCCCAAGGGACTGGCAGGGGTACTTTGGCAAGATCTGGGACCATCATAGAAAAAGCCACATTGTGGTTTCAGTGTCTTTTAAGACCTCCTAACTCATGGGCTGTTTGACCTTTGACTTAATATTCCCTTTCCCCCATCCAAGTGTCACAGAGGTCCCAGCTCTCATAAGATTCCACCCAGCTTTGTCTGCCCACTGGGGCTCACAAACTAGGCATCAGCTTGACCTACCCAGTCAACCCCATGGGTGGTATAACCTCTCTCACCTCCTCCACAATGTCCCCGTTTTCTGCATGCACTTGGGCCAAGGCTCCCAGGTCCCGGATGAGGCTGAAGATTTCATACATCTGTGAAGAAGGCAGAGTCACGTGTTTGTAGGGTTTTCTCTCCAGCAACAGCCCAAGATACCCCACTTGTTCATTCCATCTGAACTTGGCCTCACCTGACCATCAGTGCACTGGCACCTGTCCTTGTATGCCATGAAGACCAGGAAGGAATTCACACCTGGAAAAGAGGCTAGAGAGGCTCAGCCACTGGAGAGGAACCCAGGGACAGGGACATTTCTCCCACAGAAGCTGAGCTAGATAGCATAGCATCCTGCAGCTAAGTCTTCCCCATCAACAAGCCAGGCCACATGGACAGAGTCGGCTATGACCCAGCCATTGCCTCACTGCTGCTCACGTTTGGGACTGTTTGCTCACCTAGTGGGCACACAGGTAAGAATATACCTACTCTCACCACCAACTCTCAGGCAGATCTCCACTCCTGCAGGACACAGAGTAGTGCAGTTGGCTTGTGGCCCAAGTCCCATATGCTCTGTTCAGGAAAAGCAACCAGGCCTGGCATGCTGGGGGGCCTTTCTTGGGCCATCTGGCATGTCACCTGCCTACAGGTCCTGAGTCCTGCTTCACGATACCACAGCTCAGAGTGAATGTTCATGACACTCTGAGAGGGGCAGGAGAGTCTCAGGGCTGGGACCTGAGACACATAGGAAGGAGGAAGAGGGGCTGATGCCCACACTATTAGAGTCCAGTCAGGAGTAAGGCTGAGCCTTTCTAACTCCTGGACAGCCAGAATCTGCTTACCTTCCAGGACCAGGATCTATGAAGGTCCATTGAGGCCTGAAGGCAGCCCCAAACCCACTCAGCCAAGGGCAATTCCCCCCTTGCTGGATAAAAAGTAATAATGTGGGTCACACTGGGAAAAAACAAGTCACCTTGTGCCATCCTCACAGGTGATGACTTGTGTGTGACATCTGATTGCAATTTCTGATTAGAAGGCATTCCCCACAAGCACCTGGTGCAGAATGACTTTTTGTCAAGCCCACTGAGAACCTCTGGTGTGATTTTAGTGTTAGGATGATTATGTAGAATGGAGTCAATCTTTATTTACAGATGAGTCCGTTTCAATACAGAGCCTAAAAGAACCTCTTAAGAGAAAGCCCCCAAGTGATGGTAAATGTGGCTACTTCTTTGTCTTCTGGCATCTCTTTTCTAGAAAACAGAGAGCCAAGGACAGCATGGTCAGGACAGCGTCTGTGAGAAGACCAATTACAGGATGTGCTCATGGCATGGGGCCCCCCTCATCTGGAGCCTCTGAGAGCACAACTGACCTTGGACGATTCTCCAACTCAATTCCTAAACACCTGCCTTGGGAACAGGCTGGCAGACTGCAGCAAATCCCAGGAGAGCCAGAAGGGGACCCTCGATCTGCCTATAGGCACAGAGGTCCTCAGGTACCACCACCCGTCACTGCTGCTCACCTTTGTCCCGGACTAGGGCCTCCAGCTCCTCTTTGGTGCTCTCATGCCAGCGGGGAATGTCCACATGGAGGGAGTAATCACAGCAGGCTGCGCTGTCGGCTCGCTCCCGCCACTGCTCATAGGCTGCCAGCAGGCTCACACCAGCCTCGGGAAACACATGGTCCACTGTAGGCGGAGGGGGGCAGCATGTCCAGCCAGGTTCCCAAGCCTGGCCCAGGTGTCCCACTATCGTCTCTAAGGGGGATTTGGTTTCACATTCTGGAGACCAGAGTGGGGTTTGAGGAAGACACAGCAAAGGGAGATCCTGTCCTGGCCTACCACCTTCCTCTTCCTTCCAGTCAGCTCACAGGTATCTCCCCCCCACACGTCCCTCCAGCCTCTCTGAGTAGAGCACAGAGCAGGGAGCCTGAGTTCAAACCCCCCCCACTTCCTAGACCTTGGCTTCTCACGGGACAGCAGTGACNGTTGTCAGCTGTCCACAGTGCTGACCCTGTGGACGTGCATGCTTCTAGAAAACTTCCTCCACTGAGTCAGTTTCCATGGCCTCACTGACTCCACAAGCCCCCAACATTACAAATCATTCCTGTACATGGCCACTGTGCTGTCTCCCTCCCATTCCAAAGTCTAAACACTGCTCACTGGCCAATCCTGGGATGCGCCAGGAGAGAGCTCAGAGGGGCTACTAAACAAAATGGTGCACTTCAGGAACCAGCGGCTGCCTCATCTCCATGCCATACTCCCTGTACCCTCCATCCCATCTGTCCATCCCTCAGATCACCAGCCAGGACCCTGGGAGCAGGCATATGCACGATATAGCCCATGCTTCAGCCCTGTATGCATGCCATTTGTGCTTCTGGAGACACCTCCCAAGCGGGTGACATTAACAGAGCAGCTGTGCTGGCCCACCTGGCCCACCGTATGCACTTGAGCCACAGGAGCCTGAGGTGGCCCACCTTGCTGCTCATTTTCCTTCAGCCTGACAGAGTGAACCAAACCAAGCTGTGGTTGTAGCAATGGCTGAGTGTCATTGGGAGTGCCCGGAGTCTCCTGAACGGTACTCCTTAGTAGCAGCGGGGACGGGTATTTACTGTGTTTCAGGTGTACAAGGAAATGTGTGTGGTAAATCTTTCATCCTCAGACTCTAGAGCAGAGGAGAGACCCTTTCCTCCCGCCGAGAAGGCATACAAGCCCGAGTATGTGGTGTCATAATATTGAGACCAAATAGAGATGTGCATAGGAGGGGATCAAACAGGGTAGTATAAATGTCCCTGTTTCAAACACCACAGCCTCAGTTCTCAACACAGGCAAGAACTTACTTCAAACAGATGTTAGAGGCAAGGTTCAGGCTCAACTCTCCTGGTTCAGAGCACCAGGATTTCTGAACCCCAGTTCCTGGCCAGCAGCCAGCCCCCTGGAAGGAATAAGTGGGCACACATCTGCTTATCCAGAGCCTATCAGCGTCCTAGAGCTAGCCTGGGCAACTGGCTCAGAAAGAGAAGCCTGGGTGTGCCCAGCATGTTTTAGATGGAATTATAATAGTGAAACAGAACTGAGGAAACCACTTCATGCAACAAGGAGATGGGTCACACACTGTCCCAGCGCACCTAAGTACCCACAGAAGCCCAGCCTCGTACTAAGGAGATGGGCCACACACTGTCCCAGCGTGCCTAAGTATCCACAGAAGCCCAGCCTCGTACTAAGGAGATGGGTCACACACTGTCCCAGCGTGCCTAAGTATCCACAGAAGCCCAGCCTCATACTAAGGAGATGGGCCACACACTATCCCAGCATGCCTAAGTACCCACAGAAGCCCAGCCTCAGACTAAGGAGATGGGCCACACACTGTCCCAGCATGCCTAAGTACCCACAGAAGCC
>LOJH01007036.1:1017-16157 GCA_001685095.1 Ellobius talpinus | reverse complement strand
GTACCCACAGAAGCCCAGCCTCGTACTAAGGAGATGGGCCACACACTGTCCCAGATGCCTAAGTACCCACGGAAGCCCAGCCTTGTACTAAGGAGATGGGCCACACCCTGTCCCAGCATGCCTAAGTACCCACAGAAGCCCAGCCTCATACTAAGGAGATGGGCCACACACTGTCCCAGCATGCCTAAGTACCCACAGAAGCCCAGCCTCGTACTAAGGAGATGGGCCACACACTGTCCCAGCGTGCCTAAGTATCCACAGAAGCCCAGCCTCGTACTAAGTGTTGTGATAACACAAAAATAAGCACAGAAGCCAGAACTATTGTGCTATTAAAGGCTTCATGACTACCTGGCAAGTGGCCTGCACACTCACGTATCATAGTGGTCCCGCCCGCTAGGGCCGCCTTGGTGCCCTGACAGAAATCATCAGCTGGGGTCATGCCCAGCACAGGCATCTGCAGCCGGGTGTGGACGTCAACTCCCCCAGGCAGTACCATCAGGCCATGAGCATCGATGGTTTTGATGCCCCCCGGGACGATGAGGTTTTCTCCAATTTGTCTGAAAGCAACAAAAAGAGTCATCACTTCATAGAGAGCTCAGATAAGAACTCAGACAAGCTCCATGGAAATGGCTCTAAGAAGTGAGGGCTTTGGAGCCATGACCATGAGAGAGAGAAAAAAAAGCAGACTGAGGGCCCAGATGCTAGAGAATAAAACTTGCTATCTCAGGAGGGCAGTGTGTAGGGCCCAGTGCTGTGCCAACATGGCTTTCCTCCTGGTCTCCCCTGAAGCCCCTGCTTGCTGTCTAATGACCATAACTGGAGTCCCTGTTTGCTGTCTGCACACCTGTACCAGAGCTCTGTGACACACCAAGCAGAGGAGTGAGCAGGTCAGTGTTTTCTGCTCATCTGCAGGAGCCCAGACTTGTCCTAAGTGCGGTGATAACATAAAGATACACGGACACTGGTCCCATTGTGTTGCTCCAGGACTCATGGTTATCTGGAAAGACTAGCATGCCTCGAGGATGGTTCCCAGGGTCAGGGGTTTGGAAAAGAAAGCATCTGCATGGTTCTCACCCGAAAGAAGATACCTGAGTGCCAGGTAACCAAAGTTCACACATTCACATATCTATAAATGCCCCCGTGTAGAAACTTACTTAATCAGGCCGTCTTCCACATACAGATCAGCGTAAAAGGACTGGTCATCATTCACAATCTTCCCACCTTTGATGAGGAGGCGGTCACTCTGACAAGAGACAAAACAATGGGTGCCAATAGAGACTTTCCGGACCATTAGAAACCTCTTCCCCTAGAATGACTGAGATGTTTTGATGCATTTTGCAGCTGTAAGAACCATCTCAAAGGTTTATTTACAGTACTCCTAACAGGGTGCTCTGCACAGTGTCCAACATGACCCTGGCACTAACTGTTCAGCAGATGCCGAAGGCGGGGTGGGGGGAATCTGAGTGGGAATGGCAGGGCAAGGCTGTGTTGGTGAAAGTATGGTGAAGCAGCTGCTTTGTTAAAACCTGCCATCTGACTATGAGAAAAAAAGTCGGGCCTAAGGGAAGACCTGGTGACCCAACCGTTCTCAAGGGGCACCTGCATGCTTCCCTCCCACCTGTACTGACGAAGCTAGGAGGACAATAACAGGGTCAGGCTGATATACCAGAATGCCACAGGCCCGTGGTGGTATCAGAAGGCATGGGGCGGAGCAGACGACAGACATCTTCGTCTAGGCTCCAGAGATTACAGCCTAGGGATAGACAGATGGGGGCAGTGTGTCTCTGCTATTCTCCACCAAGGCACAGGTCAAACCCAGAGAAGAGCACAGAGATAGGGTGAGAGGGATTCAGGCCACCTTGAGCATCACAGGGGCTTTTCTGGGGCACTCGTGTAGTGTGACAGAAGTGGGGGGGTTGTTCCAGGCTAGAGGCAGCTGTACAAAGGCCCCCGAGGCAGGAAAGCCTTTGGGTTGGTTTTAAGCCTCAAAAGAACACAAGGGCTACAGCTTGGGAAGGCATTGGAGCTGTGCAGGTTGGGACATATAGGATTTGGAGTCCATAGGAGGATACTGGGAACAGAGCATCAGATTAGTTCTGACTGATACAGAGATCACCTGGGCTCTCAGGGGAAAAAGAAAAAAACAGATTATGATATGGAAAGAGGGGCACAATTGCTGCTTAAGTGGCTTCATAGGTTGTTGAGGGAAGGTGAGAGGCTCTTGGCCAGTGTTATGGACATAAGCACGAGAAAACGTGGGCTGGGAGTTGATGGAGAGAACTGACGGATAGAGAGGCCATGGGTGTGAAGGGGTGGGAGGGAGCGGGGGGGGCGCAGCAGGAGTGGGGGGGCAGCGGGAGTCAGGGAGCAGAGGTGGATCAAATGGCCACAGGCTCTGCTGCAGTGTGAAGACGTTCACGTGTGTGAAGACAGGGTTTGTGGATAAGGACAGCTCCCTGTGGGCTAACTTCAGCAAAATAGAGGCACGGAATCTGATTGGTTCCAGCGCTTAGCACCCATAAGACAGACACTTCAAGGACCAACCAGGAGGGATGGGTCAGGCAGAAAGCAGAGACTGTGGATGAACTAACTGTGCACGGACCTCAGAATTGGTGGCTTAGCTCTGGTGGACAACAGTGGAAACACACAAGAAATGGAGGCACACATGTGAGAGGGGAGACCTACTGATGTCCCTTTCTACCCATCATGAGCCACAACTCTGCCTGTGAACTAACCAGGGAAAGCACATGACACTAAACAAGGAAGCCTGGCCAAATGCCCTAAATTTCTGTGACCCATGTGGCATCTGGGCCAGGTCCAGGCCAGCTTCAGCTCTGTTATACCATCCATCTGAGGCCAGGAGAACCAGCTGAGAGTGTGGCAAGCAGAGCCCAGTGAGCCTGCAAGGATTGGGGAGAGGGGGTGTCTTTTGTATAGTTGCCTGTTCCGCCCAGCAGCCGAGTGTCAGACTGAACTCTTTGAGTTCTCCTGTTCTGCCCAACATTATCACAGTCTTCCAAAGGCCTTGCAACTATGTCCCAGCCCACACCGCCCAGCCCTCTGCCTGTACAGCGCAGAATCACAGAGAGTTTTCAAGCTTTATATTGGGGGGAGGGACGAAAAGAATAACTTGTAAACATTCTACAGAATCCACATCTCAATGTCTACAGGTGAAGTTCATAGATTCATTCATGTCCATGAAACCACCCTGCCCAGGAGTCCGTAAGTGAGACAGACATGGTATGGTTGGACATGAAGCTGAATGGACTTACCATCTGGCCCATGGTGGAAGTAGCTTGTTGACCACACATAGCCTGGCTGCAGCTCAAGTCTCTCTTCAGATGTCTGTAGCTGCTCAGTGACCAGCCGCACTGAGCACTGGTGTCTACCTAGGCCTACCACAGCCACCCACTTCGCAGGGCTGCTACTCTGGACCACACCCCTCCTCTTCCCCCTTGTTTTAGCCATTCTCAGAAAAAGAAAAAAGAAAAAAAAAGAAAAAAGAAAAAACCCTAGGAAAACTCAGCCATTAGAAGAAACCACTGAGCCAGAAATCTTGAGTTCTGGGGTTCCTATTTAGACTCCTGTTTTCAGGCAGGAGAATTTGCATTCTGGGGTCCTCCTGAGTTTGGGAGAACAAGTCATGCTGTGATAGGCTCCATCTAGATGAGTGGGGGATGGGGGTTCCTTCGAACCATCTCCCTCTTCATGAACAGAACCCCTTGACTAGGCAGGAATCTGCCATCACCATCTCCACTCACTGCCCCCTGGCTAATGGCACTTCCTCCTCAGGCCTGATCCCTAGGAGTAGTAGGCAGTCAAGAGGCAGGAGCTAATTCTGGTCCCTATGAGTGGGGTCTCTTTCCTCTTTGAGGGTTTTTTTTTCTAAAGGAGAGGACTCCTCCCAGAAGGCTAGGAAGCTGACCTCCTCAACAGCCTGATTAGATTCCAGAGCTCTTAGGCTGGGAACAAGTCCAGAGCTTTTTAGAGACCTCCTAGAGCTCCCGACCTGATCCAGCTGATCCCAGGAGCCTCCCTCTCTTCCTCCCAGGCTTCGGGCCTTCCCCCACCCCCTCCCGTGGGAAGGCTTTGTTTCTTGGCCGGCCCGGTGGACACACTGACCTTCTGTTTTTGGGGAGGTCTGTCCTGAAAGGGAGTGCTGCAGGGATGCTGGTCGGAGCGGTCAGTTAGTACTCACCTCCCGTGGAGTCTCCGAACCCAGCTTCGCGCAGGGGCTCGGGGCCTCCAGGGGCACCAGATCTAGTAGTCAGGGCTAAATCGCTTTGTCTCGGACAAAGCACTAAAGACACCGAAGCGGCGCGTCCAGGGGGTACGCTGCCCACGGGCTGCTCTAGGAACAGCATCCGACATCGTAGTGTCTTCAGGCCCGGGGCCAACAAAGGCTGCGACCGCGGGTCATCCTGGAGACAGAACTCCAGGCAATGTCCGCTTCATCCCCATCTGCCCCACGCCAGACCCGGCAGGAGGCCGGCCACCTACGCTCCAGGTAGCAGGCCGCTCACCCCGCCTATCCAAGTCAGTCACCAGAGTCCTGAGAGCTGGCGGACCGCGGGCCTGTGCACCGGCTGAGCAATGGGTTCCGTGCGGCCTGGAGAGCTCTCTTCGCTGCTGGCAGCACACGAAGTAGAGGAGAGGGAAGGCTGGCCCTGGCCGGGGACTAGAGCAGGCGTGGGACTCACAGGCTGGGNTCCCGCCGTGGGCAAAGGGCGCCAGACGCGGCGGGGGCGGGGGTTCGACTCACCGTGATCCGGGGAATGTTCTTCTTGCCTTGGAAGGACATCCTGATCCTCCGGAGGGCTGTGAGTCCCCGGTAGGGGCTGCGCGGGCTTGGACGTGCCGGCGGGGACACGCGCTCGGAGCTTAGGGAGTCCAAGTGTGAGCCAGCCTGGCGCAGGGCTCCGATTAACTCATTTGCATGTGGGCCCCGCCCACCTATTCATTTGCATCCGGGCCCCTCCTTCCCGCTCTCGTTTGTGCTCGCTTGCTCGGGATCTCCCTTTCTCCCTCTTTCCCTTCCCCTCTCCTTTTCCTTCTATCCTTCCCTCCCCCAAAAGCACCCTAGAGATCAAAGGCTGTGAGCATTGAACCCCACTCCGCCTGAGCTGAGTGGAGAAGAATGGGTTGTGACCTGTCGGGACCAACATGTATGAAGTTTGCATTGGGGAAGGATAGGAGGAGAGATGCCTGACCCCACCTAGCCTTGTTCTGTGGTGGCCTGAGGCACCCCACGCTCCAGGGTTCAAAACCAATTCTCACATCTGGGCGGAGGCTCTGCAGGAGCCGGAATCTAGCTTGGTATCTCTAGCAAAATTCAGACGTCTTTAAGGAATGGCTTCAGGCTGGAACGCAAGAGCCTAGCCTGATGCGACCACGGAACCGTGGTGGCTAGGCATACTGTTCTTTGGCAGGCCACACCAGTCTGGGGCAGGAGGGAGAGAACAAGTTGGAGGGACAGAGAGAAACAGCCCAGACAGAGAGTGATGAAAGGGCTGGGCTGGGGACTGCAGGGGAAGACGGAGGTGGAGGGTAGAGAAATCCAGTGGACAGACACACACCTGGTCTCTCTTGGTGTACACCGTACAGCATCCTGCCCACAGCTTAGTTCCTGCTTCCTCTACCTGCTGGGCCCCGCCGGCTGGGGCCACGCTAGGCGGGCCCCAGAAACAGGTTGTGTTGTTTGGATCATCTCTGCTGGCACTTCGGGGGTCCTTCCAAGGGGTCACGTTGTTCCCGGCGTAGCTCGCTGACTCGAGGATCTCTGCCCTGCCAAGTGCTGCATTCCTTGGTAGCACCTTGTTTTCCACGGCGTCCTCAAGGCAGGGAAGACAACGCCGAGTTTGAGTTCAGCCAGAGGCTTCACAGACACATAGGTACACGATGCCATCACGATGGGAGTGGGAGATTTGAGGCCAGGTGTCCTCAGCATGAGGTCTGCTCGCAGGATACATGGAACCGGAACCAGTCGTGCAGCAGCCTCAGGGTCTCTCCCACATAAGCCTTTCAGAGCTGATGCTGTCCATACGCAGAGGGTGCTGAACGAACTGTGCAGGACCAGAGACGCCTAAAGACCTTGGTGGTTTGCCCTCAGGACACAACTTCTGCCCCACACTCAGAAGGCCTGGTGAGAGCCATGAAGATGGTGTCTATTCTACTCCAAGTGTTGTGGGAGCGTCCATGCTGGGTCATGATCAAGAAGAGGATCTAAGGATCTGCAAGGACAGTCTATTCTAAAGCCAAGGTCAAGGATTTGCCATGAGACAGGGAAGAGGTGCTCTCAGACACATCCCGAGTCCCAGGTCACAGGACAATCATTGTTATCACTGTGGAATCTACAGTGATGGATTTTTAACAAAAAGACCCCCCCCCACCTTTACATTGTCCACTCAGTCAAATCCTTTCAAACGCATGCTGGGACAATAAGTTGCTATGACACTCTACTGGGGGCCCATGGGCCTGTCATCCGGGTTCCTTCCGACCTGCCATGGGACTCCCACTCCCCAAGTGCACCTGTAAACCTCCACTCCTCAGCAGTGTGAGAGGCTCCCCAATGGATGTAGCCAACTGTTTGACAGACCAAAGTTCTTTTCCCTTCTTTAGCTACTTGAATTCTTCTCCATGCTACATACTGGATAATGCCATTGGAAGAGACCTTCCTGGACGCCACTCTAGGCAAGTAGCTGCCAAATTCTCCCTACTAAAGGACTGTCCTTCCAATGACTTTAGGTATCTCTGGAAGTGGCTGCAGGTAAGGTGTGTACTTCCCTCCCCAATGGGCACAAGATTTAATTTCCCTTTCTGGAAGGGTAAAGACAAGAAAGGCTAACACAGATAATAAATTCACACTTTAATAATAGTCATGGAGACACCTTGAGCTAGTATTTAAAACAAGTTTTATTAAAACTGTACAATAATTTACAAATAAGTAAAAATTCTCTGGTATATATTATAGGAACCACAATACAAAAATATGTGTAAAATTTATAATTGACCACCATACAAACCTAGTTAAAGCCTGGGAATACTGTTTAGCACTGAACGGAAAGGTCACGTGTTTAGAGAGGGGGTGTTAAGGATCGCTTCATTGAACACAAATACTGCCTGGCACTTTGCCACAAGAAACCAAGTTCTGCTCCTTTTTGCAGAAGTTCACAATAAAGCTTTTTAGAAAAGATACAATAAATATATGCTTTGATAAATATATTCACAATACGATTTTCCTGAGCCTAAACTTAAATCCATCACTGTGTAATAACACAACCCACCGTAAGGGTTCAATGACTGAGTGATGGCAAGAGCTAACCAACTATCAGTGCCTCGAAGCCACTCTCCACCCTCCCTCCTGACTCCCAGGTGGTGTTTACAAGCCATGTAAGGCACTCGGGTTTCCTGAAGGCTACAGAGTCTGCGAGGGCAGAGACTTAAGTCACAGCCGTAGGCCTTCAGCAACAGAACGCTAGACCATGGAAACGAAGGAGACACCACATGGCTGTTTACAAAGGACTCTGCGTTTACGTGGATTCCTAGTTTAGAAGAACGAAAATGCTTATGCTGTTCTGTGTCGTGTACACACAGAGTGAGCGGCTGACAACTTAATGCAACATGAAGTCAAGGCCCACACCTCAGTGACACAATTTGAGCTCCTGGGGGACATGTCAGGGTCCCTCTTCTTGCCATTGCGCACAGATGTCCTCTCTTAGGAGCTAACAGCAAGAGCTCAAATGTGGGAGGGAATCCCAACTAACCCAGCGCTTGGGGTAAAAGGTTCAGCCTGGGGTTTAGAAAATGCACCTTACTTTTGAAATGCAGGAGCTCTTCAGATGCTCACTGGCAGCAAGAATTGGTAACAAAGGCTCACATGTACACCCCCACACATGCACCCAAAGTTCAGATCCGACTTTGGGATCATGTGACAAGAAGGTGCTTATGACACATGAGTAACCACAATGAGATCTAAAGCAAGTACAGCCTTCCAGCTAATCATGTGCTTTCAGGAATACAGCTGGGTGGAAATGCAGTTTGGTTTGTGGGATATTACCTAACATTCCTTGAGCCATTTCCCTTTCTATGTACATATACTTTACACAAAAACAATAATGACCTCATGGGCATTGGTACCTATTTACATGCCTCTCTTTCTTGCAGAGTCTTTCTTTAAAACAAACAACACCAAATACCGAAGTTCCCAGACCTGTGCTTTAGAGTGTCAGGGTTATTATTAAGTTTTTTCAGACACGCACACAACATGCAAAGCCATGATCCAACTGAAACAGAGGGATGTGAGGTGGGTTGAGTTTCCAGTGCAATTTTTTTTTTGTTGTTCCCAATCAGCTACTGGTCTCTTGCAGGTTCACTTGGAGCTGGGCCAGGAGCTCTGGTAGGCAGGGAGCTACACGGAATTGAGACTGTTTCTAGATGCCTGTATTGCACAGTCCATCAGTTTCTATCCCAGTGGTTTCTCTCACCTACATATCTGGCAGCATCGCCAATACAGGCTATCCTTGCTATTCAGTGCTGAGTACAGCAAATGGACCAAGAGAAGGCAGCCATTTAAATCAGACAATACCATGCACTCGGGACTGAAGATTTCAGACTCAAAGACCAAACCCAGTGTCAGACTCAGCTAGGGAAGCAATAACTGGGTTAGAACCTTGTCCAAGTGCATCAGAAACTATGGCATGAATGACAACAGAAAGGACCAAGTGCACTTGTGCATTTCCCAGCAGAAATCCTGCAGCCACTGAAGAAAAGGCCTATGTGTCCGATCCTGTAAGCTCTCCTCTGATTTTGACCTAGGGGTCTATAACCACTCGGTCATCTGCACCACACCGCATCATTTCTCCTGACACAAATATAAAATGAACTTAATACTCTCAGACAACCTTCTCATTCCTCCCCCTGCCTACTGGGCTTTGGAATATACAGTGCTGAATGCAGCGGTCACACCTGGCCGCATAGCTCACCATCTAGTGCAATCAACTTCTAGGTGCTTTGAAAGGGCTCTAATCCATTCACCGACCTTTCACTGAGCAAGCTCATGCAGCCTCCTAACTTCAGGACAGAGGGTGACAACCTTATACTATCAAGGGTGTGATGAGGACAGAAGGGGCCTCCTCCAGTCAGGGATGCATTCTGGTCCACACAAGGGAAGACTTTCCTGGATTGTGGATGGCCCATCGAGCATAATGGAAACCTCACTTGAACGGTCCTCATAGGTGCACTGTTTTCTCTCTGGAAAAGGAAGAGTAGAAACAAGGGCTTTAGTGTAACATACTTGAGACACACACAGGAGTCTTCAGAATGTGGGGCAGCACTCAAAGAAGCTGGGTCAAGAGGATCACCGAGAGTGAGGGCTGCAATCAAACTGGCTCCTCCCGTGGGCCATGTGTCCCATTATGGTGGTGCTGGCACATCTGGAGCCTCTGCTGAGCAGACACCCTCCTAGGGTACTGCACAGTCACACACAGTGGAATTAGTCCGTATTCCTCATTGTAGAATTCAGCTGAACCTTCCCTCGGTGGTTGCTGGAGGCTGCCAATTTCTTCTCAATTTCCTTTTCTTCTCTGAGCTTAAAAAATGTACCTCTGCTAGCTTCTAAATTTCTCTTATGCCCTTCAGATTTTTTAAGTGTCTAGCCACCAAAGGAGCTTCTAAGGTTTCTTTCAAGTAGATCAGTCCCTGATGCAGGGATTGAGGGAAGACTCAGGACAGATGCTAACACTAACCTAAGAGGATACCACCTCACATAGAATTTTTTTTTAAAAAAAAATAGAGGCTGGAGAAATGGTTCAGTGGTTAAAAAGCTCTTGTTGCTCTTCCAGAGGACCAGGATTTGATTCCTATAACCCCTGTGGTAGCTAATATAACTCCAGCTCCATGGGATCCAGCCCCCTCTTCTGGCCTTCACTGGCATAACATTCACAGACAGAACAACCCATACACATAAAAACTTTTAAAATAGTAAAGGTTAAAAATTTTTAAAGAGCTAAAATAGACACATTATACATATGCTAACTTCTGCACACATTATAGTTGGAATTGATGTTGTCATTATAATAACACCTTCTCTGCCTTTAATTTGATTCACTTCTAAATGAGTTGTTATAGAACCACCTATTTTTAGAGCATTCAAATGGGGGAAGGGGACTCTTTCCATTCTAGACCTTTAATTTTGCAGGTACAAAGTCAAAGCTCCAAGGAGGATAAGGGGGAATTCCCATGGTGACACCTCAGGCTGAGGAGGCCTGAGACCTTGATGATCTATTCTCCAACCCTCCCCCTAAGACTCTTACCAACATACCCATCAGGCTGCCCACCCCATGTACTGACTCCATGAATTGTGTGATCAGCTGTACAGAGTATGAACTACACATGACAAGAAGAAACAAAAATCCATTGAAAATAATTCAGAATCTTAAATAGCGATTCCCTAAGTCGGAGGGAGAAAGGGCTTTTGATTGCATGGGGTCATCCCCC
Organism: Ellobius talpinus; assembly: GCA_001685095.1. Taxonomy (NCBI): domain Eukaryota; kingdom Metazoa; phylum Chordata; class Mammalia; order Rodentia; family Cricetidae; genus Ellobius; species Ellobius talpinus. The sequence continues at coordinate 5,663 of LOJH01007036.1, read as the reverse complement.
CATAGCTTTCTGAGTCGGTATTTGCTCTGCTTTGCTTCATTCATTACCACTGTTTCCAGGTGGGAAAGGCTTCTGCCTTCATCTGTGACTGCATGTGCAGGTACACACGTGTAAACATACACACATGCACGCACGCATGCACACTCATTCACACACAGTTTCCAGAGTGGGTGGCTTTTTGTCCTCAGCCATGACTGTGCCATATTAAACAAGCACACTGAACATACTTGTACACTGGTGCACATCTGTACATAATACAGCACACACATGCAGATAGCACGTTCATATACAGGCCCACAGTGTATACCCATATATCCATGCACAGTTTCTAAAATGGTTGAATTTCCTCCCTCACCCATGACTGCACTGCACACAATGCATGCATCCATACATCCATATAACATGCATTCTGGGTACATACATAGAGATATCATTTTAATCCCAGGGTTATAGTCCTCCCAAATCCCTTCCATCCCACTCTCCAAGTTCAAGCCTCTGAAAATATACTATTCTCCCTCCATTTATTCCCTTTCTGGACACTAGGTCAGCTTCAGCTCAAGATTTCAGTCAGGTTGGAGGCATGCAGGGCACAGGGTAAGCAAGAGTAAAACCATGTTGTGTATCTGGCCTTGGTATCTGTGGCCCATAGGGATCCTCAATGTTCCATGCACCCACTGGCCCAGTGCTAGCTCAGACCCCAACTCCTCACTCACAAAGGCCTCTGTAGTCAGGAAGTCTGAAGCTACTCTCCTGCCTACAACCTGGAGTTGGGAATACAACTTCTGAAACAAGACTACCTGCTTGGACCACAAAAAGGCTCAGACGACAGCAGGCCCTGCCTTCCCTCCCAGCTCTGAAACTTAGTGGACCAGGCTTGGGTACCCAACCAAGTAAACCTCCAAAAAGCCTGGAATTATGCACCTCAGGTGGACTTCCGCCAGCCGAAGTGCTGCATAAATGTGGTTGCGGTTCCCTTCTGTGGAGAGTATGTTCCATAGAAACGTCATGGGAAGGGAAGAGCACAGAATCCTGCCCAAGACCCTGTTACGCTGCCTGTGCTCCCCACTCCCCCGTGTGTCTAATGACACAGCTGTGGTGACGACTCAACCACAGTGGGACAATGTGTCAAGTCCCGTGGATCCTAGTGCCCTTTCTCTGGTGAGTGAGCAGGTAATGAACTTCGGTATTGGGTTGCAGTGAGAATGGGGATACCCAGGGGCTCAACTCATGGAACCAAGAACGTGGGGTGGGGATGAGGGTAGGATGGTAACAACAGGGCTGCCCCTGATCCAGCCCCCTGCACTTGCAGTGGGAAGCCCAGCCAGCAGGCATGAGGACTCCTTTGGAACTGCAGAAGCAACACACATGGGTAGCACAAGAAATGGCCCTGGCATATGGATGGGGAAACAGCACGCTGATTTATGTCAAAACAGAGTCAGGGAGCGGCCCTGCCGCCTGTGTTTGCGTTGGGAACTTCCACAGGCTCTCAGCTGTTGGGAAACAGTAAGCTGTTGGCACAGGAGATGAGCACCTTCCTGGGTCCCCAGGAGTGCAGCTTGGATCGAAATCAACGGCTGCAGATGGTAACACTGGAAAAAAGCTGGGGGCCCACAGTCTCAGTCAGGATACAGAGACAGAGTTCCCATCTGGGGAGCCTACTGGGAAGGCTGGGACCCTGCAGCCCCCAAACACTATGCTCCAGGGTTCCCAGAGTAATCGACAACAAGACACTAGAGGATGGGCTAAAAGCAGAATCTTCCTGATAAGCTCTGTTTGTCCAGTCACATTAGCCAAACATGTTCAGGCCAGACAGAACCAATTGGTATACCAAGGCCATTTTGGAGCCAAAGCCGCATTCCCAACACTCTAATTTGGGATAATATCAAGGATAGACACCTGATCAGACAGCGATTTAGCATCTTCCTTTCTCACAGCCATTCCAGCTAAACCGCTGGTCTAGCAGATGGACCCAGTCCCCCCAGCTTCCCTCAGTGGCCTGCTCCCCATAGCCTCAGGTAGTCCAGTCCCTCACCTGCCTCCTGAGAAGAGCACTGGCTGCTCACACGAACTGCCCCTTAGAGCCAGGCAGGGACTAGATGCTCCTGGCCTCCCTCTGGGGCTTCCCAGAGGTGCTGACAACTGTGTGTATGGTTCTTTCTCCCCAGCTCAGAAGCTTCTCTGAGGCCCTAAGTGCCCTGCCTGTGAACCTGTGAACCGGAATTGGGGTGGGGTGGTCGCAGGTCTCCTTGCTTTGATATCTGCCAGCTGGCAGGCACAGCTGCAGATCCTGCGCAGGCCGGGCCTCTTGCTGCTTGGCAACTCACTTCCCTGACTCTCCTGAGCAGGGCTCAGCTTGATCCCTGGCTCAAGCTCCCTTTGAAAGTCCTTCTCCCTTTGAAGCATCTAAATTGCTACTGTAGGACTGGAATGGAGCTCAACCCTCTCAGCCCCTCCTCCTGGGGCTCCAGGAAGGCAGCAGACTGGGGAGGTGTGTCTCAGCCTCTGGGGTCACATGAACCAACCTTTGCAATCAGCCTGTTCTGTATAAGGCTGTGTGTGTTCAGTGGGCTATTTCTCTGGAGGACCATGCTCTCCCTGGGTTCTCTGCTGTTCTCCCTGCTAAGCAAGGTCAGAAGCTCCAGGAAACAGTTGTGATTGCCTCTCGGACCCCAGTGTTTTGAGAACCCAGCTCAAGAATCTGAGTGACACCTCCTTTAGGTAGAAATCCAGGAGCCCAACCTGCCTAGGCTCAGTCTTCCAACCATTCCCCAGGGGGTAGGCAAGAGAAGCAGGGAAAGGCTGGGCCACAATCTGGGTCATAGAAGGTCTCACATTTCCATTGTTCCCACCCAAAGTGCACCAGTGGGGGCCTCTAGTGGTCTCTCTTTTGTCCCATCCTCCTAGGGGAGGCCCTGGAGAGGACAGGGAATGGGTGGGTTGCTGCTACAGAGTGCTGTATGCTAGGTACCATGGTAAAGAGGCAAGCAGAGATTGGAGGTAGACAAGAGAGCACAGCACCAGGCAGGGAGGTGGATTTGTACCGTGGGAACTGTGCTGTGCCCTAGGCTTACTTTCATTCATCAGGCTGCACAGTGGTCTCACTGTGGCACCAGGGCTCAGGCTTGGAGTCTGAGCCCTGGTGCCACAGCTCCTGAGATCTGGAGAGCATGGGGCAGCAGAGTGACCACAACAGGCACTGTAATCCCCCTCCTACCCTGTCAGCTTAGTCTGGAGACGAGGAGACCCTTGGCCCGTTCCTACCCGGGGTCCCCCACCTCAGCTCTTAGAGGACTGTTAAAAGGGAGAGGCCTTGCCTAGGTAAAGGGAAGGAGTAATTTCAGGGGTGGAGGCAAGCTAGGCACTTCCAGGTCTTTGTTTGTGATGGACAGACAGGCTAAGGCCAGTGCTTCTCAAGACTCTGCCTGTTCCTACTGGATACTGAGCACATTGCTCAGCCTCCCTTCGCCGTAGCTATAACCAACCCGATGGGTGGGTGTGCACACACACAACCAAATGCACAGGCACTTCCATGCAGGTGCGCACACATAATCAAATACATAAGCACTTATCCCTGCATCCCTCCACGGCACACACAGATGTGGGCGCTTTTCACCTGCTTCCTATTGGTTCTCAGATTCTTCTCCCGTCTTGGCTGCAGGCAGCTGCTCTCAGCTGACAGTGGGGTGTCCTGCTTACGTTTCTGACACTGACCTCTCTAGCAATGACATCTCTTATTAATGGCCTCACAGCCGCGCTATGAAAGGATCCATTATTGCACAGACCAAGATGGTCACATTATAGATGGGCAGCAGCTGCTCCCCAGGCGAAAGCTCCTGAGGAAGAGAGCGAACTAGACAATGGAGCAGCAAGGGGGAGGGGATACCCTCAATCTCCCAGCAGTCGTTCCAGTCTGGCCTGAGATTTTGTGTAGCACACTCAGGAACATGTGAGAAATGTCTTTGCCAGGAGAAATGACGATTGTAGACGGAGCACAAATTAAAGCATTGCTTCCGGGATGAATTAGAATGGGATATGAAGTATTTCCCTGAGCTGGATATTGGTGTCACTTGACCCGGTATCTTCAATCCTCAGTGGATACACAGAAACTACACACACACACACACACACACACACACACACACACACACACACACACGAGATTCCCCCAGAACAAGAAGCACACTCACAGGTATACAGCATGCAGGTCCACAGGGTGAGAGGTAGCATCCGGCAGGGAGGGAGTCAGTCACCTACATCTTGGGATGTTTCTGGGTGAATTTCAGCACAGTGATGTGAAGTGCAAAGTCTACATGCACCGGGTCGTTTCTAAAGACCCGAGAACCACGGAGAGCTATCTTTTTTAGCAACGCCGGAGTTCTCTGCAAAGCTCTAGGGGGGAAGGGCCAGCTAGGCCTGTGCCATATGTCAGACCTGGTGTTGGCTCTATGTAATGGCCCCACAGAGGACACACATATGAAAGGACCCAACACCAATTACTGATTAGATCCTGTGACTATTGTGTGGCAGGCCCCCATAGCAGGGTGGAGCAGGCTGCCAGGCAGGGACTAGACTAGAGGAAATCTTTTTTTTAATTTTTTTTAATGATTTATTTATCTTTATTTTATGTGCATTGGTGTGAAGGTGTC
>LOJH01007035.1:16671-31559 GCA_001685095.1 Ellobius talpinus | reverse complement strand
TTTCTTTATTAACCAATGAAAGTAACACATGGACAGATGACCCTCCTCCATCAACACTGGAGAAGCTGAGAGTCTATTTGGTTGTTCAGTCCACAAGGCTCAGCATCTCAACCTGGCATTGAAGACTTAGAGCAGTGGTTCCCAACCATCCTAATGCTGCGACCCTTTAATACAGTTCCTCATGTTGTCATGACAACAACAAAATTATTTCATTGCAACTTCATAATTGTAGTTTTGCTACTATTATGAATCATAATGCAAGTATCTGATATGCAACTCATGTGGAAAGATCATTCAGCCCCCAAAGTGATAGAGATTGTTCAACCCCACAGGCTGAGAACCACTATCCTAAAGAATTCCTGAAGAGCTACTGGCCCTTACTTTATTTTGGAATTCTAAAGAAGTGATCCTAATATCAGGAGAGGAATACTGCAGCAGCAGCATAGATGAACATGCCAGTGACCGTGTGAGCAAACAGAAAAACAAAAGTCTTGTTCTTCCATGTCTTTTCATCTAGGTTGTTACTGGAGAGTGCTGCCCATATTTACAGTGGATCTTACTGCTTCAAATAACCTGATCAAGAAAATCTCTCACATGATTGTCTATCAGTTTGATTTTTGGTTGATTCCAGAAGCAGTCAACTTGACAACCAAGATTAGCATCCCAAGATGGGGACCATGATACAGAAAGCCCCAACAATCTGTCATCCAACCACTAAGTGAGTGAGGCAAGGCAATGGTAGTAAGAGAACTCCTGAGTGTCCCAAAGGCTTCAGCCACACTTGGTTTCTGCAGTTGATGTGACCTGCAAGAATTGTCGTCTGCCTGTCTGCTTTGGAATAATCCTTTTGTCCACTGTGAATATGTATTACTTTCATTGGTTAATAAAAAGTGGATGGGCTGGTAGCCAGGTGGGAAGTTAGGTGGGAAAGCCAGACTGAAAATGACAGGAAGAAGGAGGGTGGATTCAGAGGAGTCACAGGCAGACATGAGAGCAAGATGGACATGCCATACTGAGAAAAGGTACCAAGCAACGTGGCAAAGTGTAGATAAGAAATATGGGTTAATTTAAATGTAAGAGATGAGTAGTAACAATCCTGAGCTACCACCTTAGCATTTATAAGTAATGTTAAGCCTCTGCATTGGTTATTTGGGAGCAGATGGTCGGGACAAGGAAACTCTGCCTACACCTGTCTTTCTAGTCCTCTGGTTTGTCTGGACCTTCAGTCCATCTAACCCTCCCCCAAATCCTACCATTCCTTTTCTCTTTCTTCTGTAGCTCAACTCTGACCCTGCCTCCTAACACTACAATAGTAGAAGAAGTGTCCATCCCCAGAGATCTCTCCCTAAAGGGTTCTTCTTAGCCCCACAGAGACTCTATTTGCATCATTTTCAGTTATCTGTTTCACAGGCTTCTAAACCCTCTTGAATTCTGACTTCTAACAGTCATCCTATAATTTATATTTATGTGTGATTTCAGACTTAATATTGTGATCTGAATAAATGTCCCTGTATTTGGCTTGTCCAAACTATCAAGGAAAGTGGAATTATCTGGCAGAGTTCTACCAACAAAACCGCCAAAACTTGTGACTTTATTGTTATTCAGTACATTCTCATAATGTGGAAAGACATCAATGTGTTCACCTCAGTTTTGAACAGCACACTCCTGATGTTCGCTGAACACTGGAGTGCTGGATGTTGTGGGTTTTGGTTGTGTTTCTATACTTGACCTGCTCAGTTTACAATGATCCTGTCAGAATTCAACCTCTTCGTGAGTTGAGGAGTGTCTCTATTTCCTTCTCAGTGAACAGATGCTAAAGTAAACAACATTAATTTGTCAAGTGTCACCAGTTCTATAAAGCTGTCTGTGATGTTTCCGCATTTTACAGTTAATTATTCTGTAACTAAGAGACAGAAAATGACTTGCCTACCGAATGAGCAACATGTGTATGCATAGCCATGCCTTACGTAGCATTTAATCCAACAGGCACATCTATAACAGCAATTTCATAAGATGACAATGAAGCCAGAACATTTCTGTCACCAGGGACATAGCGGCTGCTGTAACGCTAAAGGGCCAGCATTACTCATATGATCATAATGTTGCTGATAGTACCAAACCTAATGTGATGCCAACCATAAAATCTATAGTGTGTAACAGTGTATTGTACATTATACCTAAGGATGATAACAGGTTTTTTTTTTTACTGGTTTATGTATTTGCTTCACTGTATTTTTATAGTTACTTAAGAGAAAACTTCTACTTATAAATTTTTTTACTATGTAGCAGTATATCATATTTTGGCAGTAGAATTTTACATCTTTTGCTTACTCTTTTGATTGCAGCATTTTCTTTTGTACTTTATTCTGTGTGTGTGTGTTAGTGTGTGTGTGCACACATCCATATGGACATATGGGTGTATATACACATGTGTGCAGGCATTTACAGATCAGAAATTGATGTCAGGTGTCTTTCTTGATCATTTTCCACATTATCTTTCAAGACAGGGACTACCATCAAACTAGAGCTCATTGACTTGGCTAGAATGACAGCTCAGTGAGCCCCAAGGATTCACCTGTCTCTGCCCCACCCTTGTAGCTATTCTATGTGAATACTAGAAATCCAAACTAAAATTCTAATACCTGTGTGTCAGGTACTTTGCCAACTAGACCATCTCAGTTTTATCTTTGGTTGTTTTATCATATGCCTCAATAAATATACTATTTTATATATGTATTTATTTAATATAAAATATATCTGCTAGGTTTATGGTAAGCTGTTACATCCTGTTTGTGTAATTATACTTGAAGGTGTTCATGCAATAACAATATTGCCTAATAACACGAGTCCCATTCTCCCTAGCCCAAAGATTGTGGGGGGACATAGAATATGATCTCTGTTCCATTATAGAACTTATGCTTTAAAAAACTATGTAAAATTCTTTTGCTAAATCCTAAAGTTGCTAAAATCATGAATCTGACTCTTGATATTTCATTAGTTTTTTGAACCCAACTGTATGTTACAGCAAAGAGAAACTTTCAGTACGCAATGACAGGCCCATGGACTAAAAGTGTGATGAGAAAAGGTACCATCAGATAAACCACACAGGCCAACTGGCTAAACACAGATCCCATGCAGCAGCCAAATAAAATGTTGTGGAAATTTGCTGGTTTTCTATGTTCTAGATTAACTATTATATAATAATCTTTCCATTGAATAATTCAACTTTCCTTATAGTGCTTGGTAAAGGATTTTGTACTCTTGTGTGAGAAATTTTCAAAATAGCAGCAACAGTTGGAAGAATTTTATAAAATATGAATATTCAATATAATAATGACAACAATTCATTACTCCACTGTTAGTCACTTAATGTGCATTTTGACTGAGGCTGTACTGCTTTACCTGGGATAGGGGAATACTCATTAAACACATTCTCAAAATTAATCAATTTTATTTTCTTTTCCAGGTACCTACACATAAATACAGGGTGATTTCTAACATTTTCCCCACATCATCTTGATGTATCCCATGCTCCTGTTTACACGTATCCCGTGCAGTGTTTACATGATAATCTTCTACCTAGGCCTGGTTGAATTTTTCCCTGCACAAATTAATTGATCATAGCCTGGACTCCACTGATGGCTGAGAAGCCCATCTTCCCCAGCGTATTTGAATGGACATCCCTTCAGAATCTAGATGTACCCATAGGGGGTGATGCAGGGGAATAGTTTGCGATTAACCTCTTAATCATACTTGGCTTTCCTAGGGCCAATTATTATAAACCTGTTTCTGTCTCTTGTGCTTTTTAAAGGCTAAACAGAGACCACTTCTTGAAGATAGAATCATCTGCGCTCCTACTTTTTCTCTGGAATTTGTTGTAAAAGATGTAATGAATAAGCACACTAAAGAAAAGCATGGTTATTTTTTGTAGGCCTATACAGCAGACCATAAAAAATATATATACTTGGCTAGCAGTAAAATCTATCAAAGTTTTTCAACAGCCCCATATTTTTTCCATTCCTTTGCTGCCACCAGCAGATGTATCTACATATGTTCCTTGATTTTATGGGTGCATTACAATGACATCAAAGCTGCTGTAACATTGCAGGCACGTTTTTATGGGGAATGATTTTTGCACCATGCCATCCAGCTGGCCCACCCCAGCCTTCTGTTGCTGGAATAGAATGGCAAAGACACTTAATGAAGAAGATAAAGGATAAAGCAGAGACTTGGTGGTGCAGAATGGATGCTAGTTTTCCTCCATGCTAAGCAAGGGTCTTGGAGCTCCTTGGGAAAACCAGGTTCCCTTAAGATGCCTAGGATGTCAAAGTGTTGCAGTGTCCTCATTTCTGTGAGAATATGACCCATGAAAAAACAGTTTACAAACTTCATGATGACAGTGTGATATGTTTATACAATTAGGTAGGGTGTTTATGTTTCAAATATGTATCCTCAATGATCATATTCCTACCTCTGATTATAATACAATTATAGAATTATATCATTAATATCACACATAGAGGTTGTATCTACTGGAGGGTAGTAATTGCAAAAGTAGTGCATCTAGGTCCCCTTTATGTGTGCTTTCCCTCCCTTGCTCCTTCCCCTTCTCCTCCACTTTTTCCTTCCTACATTTACCTCTTTATTTATTAATTTTAGATAAGTAATGGAGTGACTTTATGTTCAAGTCCAGTCATGCTCACAGATGCCCTGCCTCCCTTAAGATTTCTTTTTGCTATAAGACGTCTACTTCAACATATTTACTCCTTGTTACATGAGAAAGAAATTTCAGGCTGGGCTACAGGGGGAGATGAATGGGGGCAAAGACGAGAGAGGAGATCTGATAGTTTCTTCATAGTGTTAGAGATTGTCTTAGTTAGGGTCTCTATTGCTGGAAAGATACACCATTAATACAGCAACTCTTATAAAGGACATTTAAATTTGGCTTACAGGTTCGGATGTTTAGTCCATTATCGTCATGCTGGAAGACATGGTGCTGGAGTAGGACCTGAGAGTTCTACATCTGGAGCAGGCAACCAGAACAGAAAATGCCACTCAGCCTAACTTGGGCTTCTGAAACACTAAAGCCAACCCCCAGTGACACACTTCCTCCGATAAGGCCACACCTATTCCAACAAGGCCCCATGTCCTAATCCTTTCAAACAGTACCATTCTCTTTGACTCTATGGCAGTTATTTTTATTCAAACCACCTCAGATAGAAACTCACATTCCCACTTTAAATTAAAGATTTCCCAATTTAAATTAAAAATTAAATTAAAGCCTCTGCTTCTGTTCTTGAAAAAGTTACGTCTTAATGCAAGATTGTGTATAGTTGGATTTATATATAGCAAGTCTGTGCTTGCTCTAGTATGGTAAAATTCAAAGTGATTATGTGTTTTAATTAAGAGAGAATTAAATAATCACTTTGAACATTAACTAAGAATTCACTCACCTATTTTAGACTTGACATATTTTCTGGCATAGTTTCTGATCCTCTTTTACTAGTCCGGGTTTTGTGCCAATGCACTGTCTAGTAACTTTCTGACTTTATTTCTTGGAGAAAATCAATCTTGTTTTCTTTGAAAGAAAAGAACAGGCATGCTTTTTGATACTGAAACGGACCTTAGAAACTGCCTAATAATCCCCTTTCTCCACAAGGTAAAGCTTGTGGAGAGAGCAAGTGAAGTGATCTTTTCAAGGTATAGCACAGAGTAGAGAATAAGCCAGGGGTAAGCCTTTGGATTTGGTTTTCAAGGTAGAGTCTCAAAGTTGCTCTTGGCTTTATGCTTGCAAGTTTCAGTGGAAATGGCCTGTAGTGTAGCACTTCCTTGCTGGCTCTTATGTATTCCTATAGTCTGTGCATGTGTGTGTAGGTGTGTGCAGAAGAAGATAATCTCTGCTGTCATTCCTCAGATGCCATCTATCGTCATTTTTGACACCAGGTCTCTCAATGGCCTGGGACTTGGTGTGCCCAGCTTATTTCATTTGGGATATCTGGATTAAATTCAGGTTCCCGTTTTTACAAGGTAAGCACTTTAACTCCCACCACAAATCCACAGGCACAAACATTACTTCTTGGGAGGATGTGCATTTTATCTTTGGGGCATAATTTTCCACTAGAGGGGACAGACTGGGAGCAAGTGAGCCTCCTATAGTTCTCTCACTTTTACCTCTGCTGAGATCCCCACTATTTGCAAAGTGTGTGCCTTATCCAATGCCCTAGTATTCATTCTGTGATCCTCTACATCTACAACTGGCTTCGTCCTGTGGTTCAAGTCCTTGTTATCTCTTTTCACCCTTGTGAAATTCTTCATTGGCATTTTCACTCCCAATTCCCAGTCCCAGAATTCTTCACCACCAATATGTTATGTTTTCGCTCCCCACCCCCACAACTGGTAAGTAAAGAAGTAAAAATGCATGCTGCTTTTGCTTTGATCTTTTATATATATTTGAGAAAGAATTTAATTCCTAGAATGATCTTCTGGACTTTATGGTTCAGAAAATTATGCTCAGCATCTATTTATAATAATGATTTCTCCCACTATCGCCTTAGTGAAAATTGTCAAGTAGAAGATTGCGTTGCTTTGCATTTTCTAAGCATGATCCCACAAATGTAAAGGAGAAAAAACTTTCTTAAATTGATAAAAAGGAAGGGCAAATCAAGAAACACACTGGTGTTCTTGACATTATATAGGCAATATTTTACTTTTCTCAATACATTTTCAAATGCAATGTATTTTCCATGCTTCAGATGAGGAGCGCGGAGCTGAGTGAAGCCGAGATAGCTGTTGACACTTCATAATGAAAATGACACAATCAGACTCTCCTCTCACATCTTGCTTCACACTGATGCTCTACACCACGGGCCAGACCTTAGGCTGAGCCTGATGGCACAATCTATCTCATTTAGTCACCAGATGACTCTGAGGCAGGTATGCTAGGTTTCATTTTCAGATAAACAAATTGAGTCTCAAAGAAGTTAAATAATCTATTTAAGGTCATTCAGCTAATAAATAGCTGAACTGAATTTGGCTGTCTCCAGAGTCCATGTTCTTTCTGTAAGAAAATGTGACCATTAATTAAAGGTAGCTATGAACTAACTCAGTTAAACACACTGTCATATCATAATGTTCTGTTTAGGAATTATTATTTGTTTGATCCCAAAGGGTCAAATTTGTTCCTTATCTTCTGTGGAATTCTGTTCTCCTTGAGTGGTAGAATATTAGTGAGAACTGAAAAAGAGCATAGGTCTGTCTAGCCAAAGGGAATGGCGCCCAATAGAAGACGTATCTTAGATTTCCAGTTGTGTTCCAGGGTTTCCATATGGAGATGGAATTAGCTTTTGCTCAAAATGACTTGCTAGATTAGAATTATGACAGATGATGAATCTAAACCAGAGGGAAATATTTTGAAAGAGTATACAGAGAAGTTTTGTAAAAGTTCCATCTGTCTAAATATGGGGTATGCTGTCTTACGGAGTGAGGATACTCAGAAGCCTGGAGACCACTTGGCAGGGTCACTATTGCCACGATCTGATGACATTTAAGGTCCTTGAATTTGGATGCTTTTCTGACAGGGCCTGGCATTGCTGTGTATCCATCCTGGATGAATGCCCGCTCATTCTGCATATCTGGGCTATGTTCCCTAGCAGTTGGCACAGGTAGCTTAGAAATGCAGCCATCCAGCAAGCATGGGTCTCTTTTTCAGCCTTCATCAACTATGGGAGTGTCAGTCTCCACCACAAGAGAGATAAGGACATTAGTGATAAATGCTGTCACTGGGATGGCAAAGAGGGATATATAATATGTATCTATGTTTTCTTGTATCTATGTCATGATAATAAAAATGAAGAAATACTCAAATGCTGTCTCATAAGACCAACATCTTCCTTGGTATCATGTGTGGTGCTGATAGTTTCCTGTTTTATTTGAATGGCCATAATAATGGTAGTGATAAAATAATTATGACAATTGTCAGGTGATTGCTATATTTTAGATGTCATTATTCTTGACCTCTTGTCCTTGAGCAGAGTGAGATGCAAAAGGTGTATACAGCAGGGTCTCACAGCTCCTAAGAAGTATAGTTACTCTTCAAATACAGGCCTATCAGAAAATGTATTTTATTATTTTAACTGTTACTGATATTTCCAAATTGATTGTATTTTTTACTCTTTATATTATAAAGTTTTAGCACTATTTCTTTATTGTTAAATAATTCTTGATGAGATGCTATAAAGGAAGCAGGTGGTTTTTTGGGGGCTATTTACAAACATATGAACTGTCTGTCCATCATGAAGAGTGGAAAGAATACTGTACTCAGCATTGACTTTGTTTGAGTCACACTCTTTTTTATTAAATTGTGTTTCCTGGACTACAATTACTTGGGTGGCAGGTTTCTTTTCAGCATGCAATCTTGCTGTGTAGCAGCCTACCAAGTACTGGAATTTTAGATGTGTCGTTTCACCCGCAGAAAGAAATTTTTAAAGGAAGTAACCTGAGAAAGAAGACATAAGGGAGAAAGCAGGCTAGTATCGGAATAGATCATGGAGGGCATTTCATTAGGTCGTAAGATCCAGTTCTTAACTGAGAAAGCAGACATAAGGGAGAAAGCAGCCTAGTACCAGGGTAGATCATGGAGGGCATTTCATTAGGTCGTGAGATCCAGTTCTTAGCACCATGATTAGTACCACATACTTCTTAGCATGAAATACAGGAGAACAGATCATTTGTCCATCTGACTGTTGAGGGGTTTTCTCAGGAGCTCCACTTGTATGATATTAAAGAAGACCACCATAGAGTCAAATGTGGAAATGCAAGCATGAGGACTGAACAAAGCTTAAGCTACCATGATATCAGCAGCTAAAAACAGAATATGATGCAGCACTAATGAGATCAGCCACACAGAATCATAACAAATGCTGTTTTCTTTTGGCTTTTATATTTTTGTGTGTTGTGGACACATGTAAATGTGTTCAGATGTGGGTGGAGGCTAGAAGATGATGCCAGGTGTCTTCATTCATCACAGCCCACTTTATTTATAGCTTGCATAATTAATGTCCTTCCTGTGGAAAGAAAGTCCTGAAGAATGGGTATCTGCAGTGACTTAGCTGAGCCTTTAAAAATTATCCACACAGGGTTGCCTTATCCTTGGGAATTGTTTGCTCCTGAGAGTTCAGAGTAAAAATATCAGAAGGACCAACGTGATTTCTTTACTAGTTCATCTCACATTGTTCATCTCTATTCTTTGCATTTCTTTCCCACAGACAGTTGCATTTGCATATATGTATTGTGCACAGCAAAGGCTTTGAGAGTGACAAGAAGGGATTGCCAGCACATGAAATCCAATAAGGACACCGAGTTTTGTCTTGTGAACTAAGGAGTGTGGTAATTAAAGCAGTATTTACAATGCAATAAAGGCAGAGCTAATTACTGACAAACGACAGTGAAACAATACACTTTCCCAGTGAAACTAGACTGGGATCAGCCTTCATTATGAATCCTCCAACTATCTTCTTTGTTAATTATGATCTTCATAATCCTCTCTCTGGCAATATTTGCCTAATTTATTGCCACTCTATAATGCAGGATTAATAGAAAGTGAGGCAGGAATAATGAGAGAACTAAGAACTACTGTGTGAGCCCCTGGATCTCTAACATGAATATAAAGACCCAGGAGAGAAAGGTGGTGGTGGTTGACCTTCAGTCAGAGACAGAAGCATTACTTTGACTATGCACCAAGACATAGGCCTTTGCTAATGTGCATAAGGCTTAACTTTTGAGAGTTGAGTCCAGAACACACAGAGTCTCATGTTATGAGATGTCTCTTCTATATCTGAATTATTGAAATATATACGCCGAGTTAGAGATGTCTTTGCAAAAAGGGAGGAAGAAAAGATTTGACACCGTAAAAATTTTGGCTCTGTGAGACTGCAAATGACCATGGTCAAATCTTTTTCTTACCCCCTTTCAATTTCTACGTCCTCCTTCTTTTTCCATGTCTTTGTTCTCATCCTCTTTCCTTTCTTGCTTTCTGAAAATATAAAATACTTCCAAAAGTAAAATATACTTATAACTCCTATATTAAAATTGGGCTATGGTTGTGCATGGGCTGCAGACCATACTGTGTTCAACTTACACTACATTATTTGCTGATACACTCAGCCCTAAAATCTCTAATTGGTTCAGGACAAAATAAACAATCAGAGATTTTAACAACTTAAGTTATTAAGGATTAAATTTGGCAATGAATTAAGTTGTAAAATTATTTTAGTATGTAGGAGAGAGAACAGTATATGATAAGCAAGTAAAGGTTGACATATGTTTGTAATTTTGATTTTAAGGATTCTTGTTATTATTATCCTTCCCATTCAACCCTGTCTTTCTATCTATTTACTATATTTAGTAAAAATTTTTAGAGACTATAAAACTAGGATTAATTTTAATATCTGGGGAAATGGTGAGTTGGTAACATATAGTAACATAATCAATTAAAGAACTTTGATAGTAAGAGAAAATTTGGCATAATTTCCAGACAAATAAAAACCCCATGGCCTGTTTTTTCAACTGCGGAAAGAATTTCTTAATATGTTATAATATATGCTCACGTATCTACTTTAGGTTTCTGGATCCTTTCCACTAAAGGTCAAACCAGCTCTTGAACACATATAGAAATTACACTTCAAAGACTCTCAGATACTTTTCCAAATTCTATTTCTAGCATCACTACCCAGGAGCCTCAGTGTCTCCCATGCTTGGGATCAACTTCATTGTCTACTTCACAGGGCCAGAAATGCAATGTAAAAAGACAACTCAAAGATTTGAATGTGGCTCTAAAGTGATGGTTTGCATACTAATAACATATTCTTCTCTTTTTAACTTTACTTTAAATATGAAATTTCTTCTACCTCTTCCATTCATCCACGCTCTCCTTACTCAGTTTTAATATACATATTATATCTATATATATGAACAGAAAACAAAAGTCTGAATGAAATAAGGGAGTCAACTCAAGATTTGAAAAAAGAATTGATAGAGTATGTATATTATGTCTCTCTCTGTGTATATACATTCCTAAATATATAAATGCAAGCTATTCAGTTTGTTTGGTGTTACATTTCTTTTTATTACAGACCACTTTTTAAAAATTCTATCCAATATTGTAAATAGAAGATAGAAGAGAAGGAGAAGTCCCACAATTCACAAGAAAGCCTATAGAAGAAGGGGCTGAGCCAGTATTGATTGAGGATGAGTATCCAGAGAAAGAATTAAAAAAATGGTTATAAATATGCATAAGCAACCGAAGAAGATATGAGTATACTTTAAGAAAACATATTTTAGACCTAAAACCAAAGTATAAATAAAGTAGGTCAATTCGAGATTTGAAAAGATAGTTCAACAAAGAGTGTTGCTTAAGAAAAACCTAACTGAAAAGTTAGTAGAAATGAAAAACTCTAAGTCAAAAAAATGAAAAAAAAGACTCAGTGGAAAGCCTCACCAAGAGAATAGACGATGTGAAAAAAGAACTGGATCATTCAATCAAAGTCAATGATAATTTTTTTAAAAAAAAGTCAGTGGAACACAGCAGAGTTTTGGGACACTGTGAAAATACTACACCTACAAAACATGTGCATAAATGAAGTAGAAAATGGTAGAAAGGGCATAGAAAATATCTTCAATAAAATAGTAGAATAATATTTTCAAGTATTTGAGAAAGAGATGCTCATCCTTACAAGAATCCAACAGAATACTAAGTAGACAATATGATGAAAGAAACTACCCATGACATAGTGTAGTTAAAAACCTTAAACCACAGACAAGAGAAAGGCTATTAAAATAGAGAGAGAAAGGCATAGAGAGACAGAGATAGGTAGATACAGAGAGAGAGGTAGAGAGAGACAGAGAAACAGAGAGACTAAAAGACATATAGGAGTGGGGGAAAGAAGGGGCAAAGAGGGGGCGGAGAGACTTGTAAAGTTATCAATAGAGGAAGGCCAATCAGAATAACACTCAAATATTCAGTAGAAATATTTAAAGCCAGAAACATCTACAAAGTTATATGTGAAGTACCAAAATATCACCAATACAAAGCTTGACTATTATATACAGTAAAACTGAAAATCACAGTTGGAGAAATAAAACTTTTCTATAATAAAATATACTAAAGGAATTTATTTTCACTAAACCAATACTACAGAGGATACTAGAAGTAATACTGAGTCTGAAGAAGAGAATAAATATATTCAAGATGCCAGAGTGATAAACAAACAATAACAGGAGAATTAATCAAAAAGATCTAAGAAAATATAAAACTAAAAAAAGTCAAAATATTAATATACATTTTGTGATCACAGCTCTGAATTCTGAATACTGTTATTTTCAATTCCCTAGCAAGAAGGAATTAACTAATTGATGATGAAAAATAGAATCAGTCTTCTTGCCACCTCCAAGAAACCTACCTGACCGTCAAAGATAGACAGTAACTTAGGGCAAGATGGAAAAAGACAATTGTGAGAAAACAGTAAGGAAACAAGCAATTATAGCTATGTTAATATTTAACTAAATGTATTTTCAGCTACAACTGGTCAGAAGAGATAATGAAGGCCACTTCATACTTGCTATGTCAATAATCCAAGTGGAGGTTATTACAATTAAAAGCATATATGCATTGAATGTATGTGTGCCTAGTGTTGTAAAAACAAGTAACCAGGAAGACCCAGATTAAGGTCAATTCAGTAATAGTAGGTACCTTCAGTATTTCACTTTTACCAATAGATATATCATCCAGATGAAACAAACAAAACACAAAATATTAGAGTTAAATAACCAAATATTTGGACCTAACTGATATCTTCAGAACACTCAATCTAATCACTAATTGATACACATTCTTGTCAGAAGCTCATGGAATTTTCTCCAAAATAGAACACATATTAGGGCATGAAGCAATCTACAAATATGGGAAATTTTAAATTACTTGATGTCTTTCATCAGACCAAAATAGAATAAAACTATATGAACAGCGAGATAAGACTAAAAAAAGTACACAGACTCATGAAATTGAAACAACTCACTAATAAATGATGAATGGCAACTGTAAAGACCAAGAAGAATATTATGGAATCATGGAATTGAATAAAAATATAAACACAGGATATACAAATGAATGGGAGAAAATGAAAGCAGCCCTCAGAAAGAACGTAGAAAGTTTATAACATTATTGCCCATATAAAAAAGAGAGACAACCCAAATAAATAACTTAATGATGTACCTTAAGGCCTTTGAAAAACAACAGCAATGGAAAACACAAAGCAGTGGATATGGAAAAATACTGTCAGAATATAAATTGTTGAAATAGAAATGTAAAATATATAAAAAATCAGTAAATTTGTTCTTTGAAGAGGTAAACAAGATTGACAAACTCTTAGACAAATTAACCAAAATAATAGAGAAAACTCAAATTAATAAAATTAGAAAAGTAAAGGGAGGCATCACAAAAGATTTCAATTAAAATAAAAAATTAAGGATATACTTTTAAAACTATGCTCAATTATATTAGAAAAATTTAAAGAATTGGATGAATTTTGAGATCATATGGCCTATCAGAATTTATACAATGTGTGCTCACTTCGGCAGCACATATCCTAAAATTGGAACGATACAGAGATTAGCATGGCCCCTGCACAAGGATGACAAGCAAATTTGTGAAGCATTCCATTTTTTTTAAAAAAAAATTATACAATGTAAAATAAACAATTTATGCAGATAAGTAGGCAACAACAATAATGGAACTATTTCATCCTTAGTGAACTTATTTGCCTTACAGACCAAACAGGAGTTTGGTTTTAGGAGGTCCAATTTTTTAACTGTTACTCTCAGTGTCTGTGCTACTGGGGTTATACTTAGGAAGTGGTCTCCTGTGCCAATGCATTCAAGGCTACTTCCCACTTTCTCTTCTATCAGGTTCAGTGTGGTCAGATTTATGTTGACATCTTTGATACATTTGGACCTGAGTTTTGTGCATGGGAATAGATATGGATCTATTTTAATCTTCTACATTCTGACATCCAGTTATGCCTGCACCGTTTGTTGAAGATGATTTCTTTCTTTCATTGTACAATGTTGGCTTCTTTGTCAAAAATCAGGTATTCATAAGTGTGTGGATTAATATCACAGTCTTCAATTTGATTCTATTGATCTATGTGTCTGTTTTTATACAATAACGAGCTGTTTTCATTACTACAGATCTAATAGAACTTGAAGTCAATGATGGTGATGTCTCCAGAAATTCCTTTATTATACAGGATTGTTTTGGCTATCCTGTTTCTTTTTTGTTTTGTTGTAGAGAGGCTGCTTGTTTGTTTCCTGGCTTTCCAGACCCGAAATAATCACACGGAAATTGTATTAATTAAATTACTGCTTGTCCCACTAGCTCTAGATTCTTATTGGCTAACTCTTGCATATTAATTTAATCCGTTTCTATTAATCTGTGTATCACCACGATGCTGTGGCTTACAGGGGAAAGTTCTGGCCTTTGTCTCAGCTAGCGCTGCATAGCTTCTCTTGACTCTACCTTCTTTCTCCCAGCATTCCATTTAGTTTTCCCCACATAGCTCTACTCTGCCCTATCAGGCCAACCCAGTTTCTTTATTCATTGACCAATAAAACCAACACATAGACAGAAAGAACTTGCATATCATTTCCCCTTTTCTTTTTAAATAAAAAGTAAGGTTTTAGCTTTAACATAGTAAAATTGCATATAACAAAACAGGTATCAAGCAAAAAATTCAGTTAAAATATTTATACCTACTTTTATTATAACTAAGAAAAACTATATATATTCTTCAGTTCCATCAAAGACTCCAGAAGGATATAATATTACCTAAGTAAAC